>JAXGGA010003725.1:0-97987 GCA_038373865.1 Uloborus plumipes | reverse complement strand
CATACATCACAAAGTTAAAAAAAATTTAAAAATTCTTATTTAGGGTTCACTTTGGGAATGGCATGGGGGCGCATGTGGAAATATCCAACTTCAGATACGTCGCAGAGTTACCAGTATGTACTGTCGCACTGCGACATTGTTGTCGCAATGCGACTATCCTTAGATATATTCTAGAAAGGTGGAAAAAATCCAACTTCAGTTCTGTCATAGAGTAACATGCATTAACTGTCACACTGCAACATTAATTAATTCTGAATAAACTGCAGTAAGAAAAGCTGATATTTTATAATTAAATATGGAAAACTAAACAAATACGAATTCGAGTGCAATTATATGTTTTAAACATTGAGCAGGAAATTCATGAAATTAATAAAATTCAACATATAACTTATAAAGACCCAAGCAAGAACAGTTTAGAATGCAAATAAACATTTAAAATAAGAAAATAATACAATTTAATATTATACCTGAGCAGGAAATCCAGCATTTCCATTGCCGACAAACAGGATCAAGACGATTGCGGAGAGTAACAGAAAAAGATACAGCGTCAGAGAGAGTAAATAAATATTACTACTACCCTCTTTCGCCATCCATTTCTGAATAAACTGCAGTAAGAAAAGCTGATATTTTATAATTAAATATGGAAAACTAAACAAATACGAATTCGAGTGCAATTATATGTTTTAAACATTGAGCAGGAAATTCATGAAATTAATAAAATTCAACATATAACTTATAAAGACCCAAGCAAGAACAGTTTAGAATGCAAATAAACATTTAAAATAAGAAAATGATACAATTTAATATTATACCTGAGTAGAAAATCCAGCAATTTAAATTGGAATGAATTTCAATTCTAAGATTTTTGAAGCAAAATGAAAACATCTTTGAAAACTAACGGTCACCTCAAAATCACGAGTTATGAAAATTAAATTCATGTACATTCCTAAAATTTTTGACTTTTGCAATCAAAATATTCTCCAAAAAAAAACAATTCTATTTTCTAACCTTATGATTTTTGATAACAACAGCAACAATTCTATTAACTTAAAATAAATTCAAATTTAACTAACCAACTTTTTTTATAGGATCGAAGCCAATCCACCTGAATGCATTTTTTTTACAGACATACAAAACAACACAACTTAAAATAATAAAAGAAATTGTTTGAGATTGAAATGAACGGTTAAGCATGACATAGAAAAAAATGCATTTCCTCTCCCAAAAAACAATTAATAAGAACTTTTAAAACATTATTAAAAAACTTTTTCAGTAAATAAAAGACAAAACACACACACAATACAAACTTTCTAATAAGTTGACTATTCAAATCGTAGAACAGGACAACAACACACTTTCATAAATTTATACGTTGCAGTTAACAGCTTTCGCTGGAAGTTTTCAAAAAATTTCATTCTGCGCATGCGTGATCGTTTCGAGAGAAGAAGGGACTGTTTCAGAGAACGTCACACTGATACATCGTGGAGACGTTTGAGTGTTACATCGTGGAGACGTACTTTTTAAAGCGCAATGTGATGTGACGAGAATGAGACATTGCGACGTCGCCAGAACATTGCTGAGACTAAGTGTGCTATCAGGGTTTTAATTAGATTTTTCGGAAAATTGTTGTCAAATAGTTTATTTTTAAGAAGAGAAAATTCTAAATTAAAAGCAGTTTCAGTGTTACAAATTCTTTTAATTCGCAAGGCTTGTGAAATAATGATGCCAATGAAAACTTTTTTGCTGAGGCAGGAATTATAATCTTGTAGGCTGTTGACTTTGAATTGGAATTCACGTCTTTTATCATAAATCGTGGTGTAACAGAAGGAGCCAATTTCTATGTTAATGTCCAGGAAATTAAAAAACTTTTGATTATGACTGGTTTTTTTAAGCGTTAAGGAGTTATGATAAATAGTTTTGCTGAGCTCAGAGAAATTGGAAAAATTAATGCATAGAAGATCATCAATGTATCTACAACAGAGAGGTGTAGAGGAGGGGTTTTCAATCGAAAATTTTCTTTCATAAAACAAGAGAAAAAGGTTGGCAAGGGTTGAACTAAAATTAGCTCCCATTGCAATACCATTGATTTGTTGAAAACATGAATTACCATTTTTAAAAAAATTATTGAAAATGCAAAATTTAAACAGATTAAGAAAAAAGCTTTCATTCAAATCGAGTGTGTCATTCACAGAGCTAAAAAGCTCAGACACAGTGGAAAAAAGTTCACAAAGGGGGATGTTAGTAAAGAGATTTTCAAAATCAAAGGTTTCAAGGCTATTTATGTCAAGCATATTGAGCAGATTGATCACTTCAACGCTGTTATTAATAATCCAAAACCATTTTGCATGTTGAAGTTGAAGTTGTTCCAGAATTTTTTTGAGAAAATATTCAAGTTTTACACTAAGAGTTTTCCCAATAGTGTTGGTGGCAGAACAAATAAAACGGAACCCAACAGGTGTCTTATGGAATTTAGGAATGGCATAAAGGTAAGGCAAGGCTACAGAATCAGGTCGTGGCAATTTGAAAAGTTTATAAGCAGCGATGAATTTTTTGATGATGGAGGATTCATTAAGTGAAGAAATTTTGTAAGTCGTGGAATTTTCTAATTCTGATTTAATAATATTAGCATATAGTTTTTTTCAACAAATAGAAAAATTAGAGCTGGCTTTATCCACAACAGTAAAAACATAGGCCTTTTTAAATTCTTTAATGGTATCCATTTCTTCAGATGAGATTTGAAAGTACTCAGAGTCAGTGTTAATAACATCATAAAGTTTTGATTTTAAAACATGTAGAAAATGATGCCTATATTCAAGAAAAGCATTAAGAGGAACATTGAAGCTGTAGGAAATTTTTCTCAAAAAATGATCAAGTTCAATTGAAAGTTTATCATAAGCTTTCAAAACATTGGTACGAAAATTAGGTCGAAATTTGGTGCCCAATCCAAAAAGTTTTATAAGTTTACTGTTTTGCAAAAAATTTAAATCACCTGTTAAAATATGACCAAAGTCATTGTTGTAAAAATTGGAACCCACAAACTTATCACAAGTGCAATTGAAATCCAAATAGTTTTCATAATTTTTAGCAACCTCTTGATAATTAAGAATTTTTTTAGAGAACGGAGGATGGAATCTGTAGCTAAAAATAACTTGAAGATCTTTGATAGGAAAGAAATCCAATAGATTGTCGTGAAGTTTTGATAAGTTTAATTTATCAAAAGATTTTTGCAAGAAGCTAAAAGTACAATAACAAGTTTGTATTTGTTGAGCAGATCCAACTTTATAGTTCAAAAGATCATAACATAAAACTTCAAAGTGCGAGTTCTTGAATTGGTGTTGTGGTAGGAAGTTCTTGAGCTTTTTAAGAAAATTAAGTTTAAGACTGAAGAGGAATTTTCTGACCTTTTCTGTGTCATATGAAAGACAAAAGGAATTTTCAAGCTTTTCTAAAATCTGAAGAGGCGAAGAAGTGTTAATAAGAGGGGGGCAATTACCTGACCCTCTTTTAAAACGAGTGGTGCTGGTGTTATTTCCAAATCTGAAAAGTGAGTAAACACTAAGGTTGTCAGTGGAATTAGAGTTTGAAGTATAGATTTTATTATTGAGTGAAGAATTCAATCCATATGGAAAGATAGATTTGAATTTTAAAATAAAATGCGATTCTAGTGAGAGTCTCTTTTCCAGAGAAAATTCAAAACCTAAAATAGAAATTGAAATATTGTCAAAACTGTGCAGTTGAAAATGCTGAAGTTCTTTATCTTCTTTGTTCTTAAATGTAAGAATGTCATGTCGATGGTTATTGATACGTAAATTGAGTGGATTGCTTGTTTGTCCAATATAACAAAGATTTCAGGAGAGGCACTTAATGAGATAAATGAGGTGATGTTGTTTTCAGAAGTAACCTTCAATGTGGACACTAGCTTCAGTATCAGCCAAAATTCAAATTTTACATCGATTGTTTGTGCATAAAACCATAATAGTGAAAAGGGTAAGATGAATAATAATACAAAGCAAGATCGAAGTGGGATCGGCGAAACCCAAAAACGAAGAGACAAAAATGAAGCAATCCAGTGAATACACAAATTAGAAGGCGCAAAGCAGCACAAATTAATTGTATACAACATAAAATAACAGACTTGTAGGAAGAAAAACGAAGAGACCACACCAAAAGCCCATAGATGCGCAAAGCAGCTAAACTACAAAGCCAAGTATATAATACAACAAATAAAAAATAATAATAATGAAATAGAAATGGCACATTAGGAGAAGTGAAAGGCAGTGGCGGCTCGTGCCTTAATTTGGTGGGTAGGCCCGCAATTATATGTTTGCCTAATAATGCTTACACAGATAAAATGAAAGAAACAACAGTTAGTAAACAAATACTTGGCGAAGTAAAATAATATTAAATTCAATTAATACAAGCTTACATTTCAAAATTATCTCATTCGATTTGATGCTTAGGTTTTATATTTTAAATGCTACACCAGCCTTAACGCTTTGGAGCCGGGCGGTACACACGTTTGTACCATAAGTCTTTTTTCTTTAGAGGACGGGGTTGAGATTTTCATTCGAACCCTTTGGAGTCGGGGATTTTTTTCAAGGTTTCATTCGTCTGGTACGACAGTTTATACCTTCTCTTTTCAATGGAAAAGAAATCTGTGGTTCAACTGTCGTACTACACGAGTCGAAAGAAAAATTTCTATATGAACAGCCCAGTTCCAAAAGCGATCAATGTAATAATAATAACAGTATTTTGCACAGATGACCAACTTTCTATACATCACTAACGCTAAGCAAGCCAGATCTCATATTTTTTGCCATTTTCAGACAGTGAAAATATTCATCACATCAAAAGTCTCACGACTCCTCACATATTACAGGACTATACTCAAACAGAAAAAGAACATTTATGCCTAAAAACACCCCTAAAAAGTTCAACAATCTGCACCATGACTTTCTGAAAACCTCTATCAAATTAAGGAACGCATAAGGCAAATAAATGACTAGATATGGCCATGCTTACAAATTTTTTTTTTTTTTTTAATTTGGATAAAAATGTTGCAATTTCAGTTCATGGAAAAACAAATTCTATCAGTGTTAGAACTTAAAAATCTTACTTTTACAGCTATGATACTTGAATTAACTTTCAATTTTAATGTATGTATATGTGTTTAAATGAATTGGAATACACTGGTTTAACCAGTTATGGTCCCACTCGCTTACCTATGGTCGTACTCAGACTAGTAATGGTCATGATAGCTGATTCGAATTATTTTCAGGAAATACACAAAGTATATAACAATATTAAAACACTTATTTTTCTTTTACAATATTACAATATAATCGAATTTAACATATCTTGTAAAACAAGGATGTAAGAGGGGTAATGAAATTGGTAATCTCTATGCCTGTTAGTAATAGGTGTTGAAAATGAAAAAGAAAGACCAAAAAAAAGAGGAAATGTTATAAAAATCAATAAAAAAAAGAGAAAAAAGAAAAAAAACGAGGAGCGCGAAATGAGAAGAAGCGAAAGTTTTCTCCCTAAAGGGAGAGTTTTTCTCCCAAACATTCATTGCTTGTACACAGTGAGGAGCTCCTTCCCTCTCCACCGCTTTGGTTAGGGACAAAGGGAAATCTTGGACACCAAGAGCTTGGGCCCACTCTGCAGAAGTTACAAGGGGTGTTTTCGCTCACCGCTCTCGTTAATCCAGCCATTGCGATTGGCTACAAGCGGAGGTATACTGTGGGCCGAACGCTCGCGGCCCTTTTAGTTCGTTCTGAAAGCTGTGCAAAGCGCTAAAAGGGGAATTGGAAAACTTTCTCGTGTTGTATTAGCGATGTGCAAGGGGAGGGAAGGCTGAAGGTTAAAATATGTTCTGTGCATTATGTTTTTTTTTTTAACTGAAATACAAAACGATACATTTTAATTATGTATTTTTTTTCCTTCCATTTTTTCCGGGTGGGCCCGGCCCACCCGGCCCATAGTGAGGAGCCGCCCCTGGTGAAAGGAGAAAGGTTGAATCCAGAGCTCATCAGCCGTGGGGGATTCAAGAGTGGTCGAAAGACCAAAAAATTTAAAAATAAACTATAGAGAGGATGTTTTAGTTCAAAATATGCAGTCTACAGCTCTTCATTGGGCAAAAGCACCAATGTGAGCCTGCAAACCGTACATTAGAACAAAAACCTAAAACTAAAAGCAGGGGTTTCGCCTCGACCGATTAGGAATAAAATTCCCAAAAACCGGCCACCCACAGGACGGTCCTGCTGTGAAAATAAAAACATCTCACCTGAAGTTCCGCGCGACAAAATCCAAAATCATATCCAGCAAATCAGGAGGCAGTCCAGTTGTCAAAATATAAGGCAAATCCGTGTCCAAAAAACAAATCCTAAAACGTTCCGGTCTACCATTTACACGTGCTCAAAAAATATCCATCCCTGCAATCCTGCAAATGGTTTCTTCCAGCGATTTCATACGATTGAACAGTTAAACAGTTACAGTGAAGCAAAGTCGTTATTGAAGGTTATACTTGAGCAAACATTTTTAATTAGATTTTTTGGAAAATTGTTGTCAAATAGTATATTTTTAAGAAGAGAAATTTCTAAATTAAAAGCAGTTTCAGTGTTACAAATTCTTTTAATTCGCAAGGCTTGTGAAATAATGATGCCAATGAAAACTTTTTTGCTAAGGCAGGAATTATAATCTTGTAGGCTATTGACTTTAAATTGGAATTCACGTCTTTTGTCATAAATTGTGGTGTAACAGAAGGAGCCAATTTCTATGTTAATGTCCAGGAAATTAAAAATCTTTTGATTTTGACTGGTTTTTTTAAGCGTTAAGGAGTTATGATAAATAGTTTTGCTGAGCTCAGAAAAATTGGAAAAATTAATGCATAGAAGATCATCAATGTATCTACAACAGAGAGGTGTAGAGGAGGGGTTTTCAATCGAAAATTTTCTTTCATAAAACAAGAGAAAAAGGTTGGCAAGGGTTGAACTAAAATTAGCTCCCATTGCAATACCATTGATTTGTTGAAAACATGAATTACCATTTTTAAAAAAATTATTGAAAATGCAAAATTTAAACAGATTAAGAAAAAAGCTTTCATTCAAATCGAGTGTGTCATTCACAGAGCTAAAAAGCTCAGACACAGTGGAAAAAAGCTCACAAAGGGGGATGTTAGTAAAGAGATTTTCAAAATCAAAGGTTTCAAGGCTATTTATGTCAAGCATATTGAGCAGATTGATCACTTCAACGCTGTTATTAATAATCCAAAACCATTTTTCATGTTGAAGTTGAAGTTGTTCCAGAATTTTTTTGAGAAAATATTCAAGTTTTACACTAAGAGTTTTCCCAATAGTGTTGGTGGCAGAACAAATAAAACGGAACCCAACAGGTGTCTTATGGAATTTAGGAATGGCATAAAGGTAAGGCAAGGCTACAGAATCAGGTCGCGGCAATTTGAAAAGTTTATAAGCAGCGATGAATTTTTTGATGATGGAGGATTCATTAAGTGAAGAAATTTTGTAAGTTGTGGAATTTTCTAATTCTGATTTAATAATATTAGCATATAGTTTTTTTCAACAAATAGAAAAATTAGAGCTGGCTTTATCCACAACAGTAAAAACATAGGCCTTTTTAAATTCTTTAATGGTATCCATTTCTTCAGATGAGATTTGAAAGTACTCAGAGTCAGTGTTAATAACATCATAAAGTTTTGATTTTAAAACATGTAGAAAATGATGCCTATATTCAAGAAAAGCATTAAGAGGAACATTGAAGCTGTAGGAAATTTTTCTCAAAAAATGATCAAGTTCAATTGAAAGTTTATCATAAGCTTTCAAAACATTGGTACGAAAATTAGGTCGAAATTTGGTGCCCAGTCCAAAAAGTTTTATAAGTTTACTGTTTTGCAAAAAATTTAAATCACCTGTTAAAATATGACCAAAGTCATTGTTGTAAAAATTGGAACCCACAAACTTATCACAAGTGCAATTGAAATCCAAATAGTTTTCATAATTTTTAGCAACCTCTTGATAATTAAGAATTTTTTTAGAGAACGGAGGATGGAATCTGTAGCTAAAAATAACTTGAAGATCTTTGATAGGAAAGAAATCCAATAGATTGTCGTGAAGTTTTGATAAGTTTAATTTATCAAAAGATTTTTGCAAGAAGCTAAAAGTACAATAACAAGTTTGTATTTGTTGAGCAGATCCAACTTTGTAATTCAAAAGATCATAACATAAAACTTCAAAGTGCGAGTTCTTGAATTGGTGTTGTGGTAAGAAGTTCTTAAGCTTTTTAAGAAAATTAAGTTTAAGACTGAAGAGGAATTTTCTGACCTTTTCTGTGTCATATGAAAGACAAAAGGAATTTTCAAGCTTTTCTAAAATCTGAAGAGGCGAAGAAGTATTAATAAGAGGGGGACAATTACCTGACCCTCTTTTAAAACGAGTGGTGCTGGCGTTATTTCCAAATCTGAAAAGTGAGTAAACATTAAGGTTGTCAGTGGAATTAGAGTTTGAAGTATAGATTTTATTATTGAGTGAAGAATTCAATCCATATGGAAAGATAGATTTGAATTTTAAAATAAAATGCGATTCTAGTGAGAGTCTCTTTTCCAGAGAAAATTCAAAACCTAAAATAGAAATTGAAATATTGTCAAAACTGTGCAGTTGAAAATGCTGAAGCTCTTTATCTTCTTTGTTCTTAAATGTAAGAATGTCATGTCGATGGTTATTGATACGTAAATTGAGTGGATTGCTTGTTTGTCCGATATAACAAAGATTTCAGGAGAGGCACTTAATGAGATAAATGAGGTGATGTTGTTTTCAGAAGTAACCTTCAATGTGGACACTAGCTTCAGTATCAGCCAAAATTCAAATTTTACATCGATTGTTTGTGCATAAAACCATAATAGTGAAAAGGGGGGGGGGCGGTAAGATGAATAATAAATACACAGCAAGATCGAGGTGGGATCGGCGAAACCCAAAAACGAAGAGACAAAAATGAAGCAATCCAGTGAATACACAAATTAGAAGGCGCAAAGCAGCACAATTTAATTGTATACAACATAAAATAATAGAATTGTAAGAGGAAAAACGAAGAGACCACACCAAAAGCCCATAGATGCGCAAAGCAGCTAAACTACAAAGCCAAGTATATAATAAAACAAATAAAAAATACTAATAATGAAATAGAAAATGGCACATTAGGAGAAGTGAAAGGAGAAAGGTTGAATCCAGAGCTCATCAGCCGTGGGGGATTCAAGAGTGGTCGAAAGACCAAAAAATTTTAAAATAAACTAAAGAGAGGATGTTTTAGTTCAAAATATGCAGTCTACAGATATTCATTGGGCAAAAAAGCACCAATGTAAGCCTGCAAAAGGTCAGAAAATTCCTCTTCAGTCTTAAACTTAATTTTCTTAAAAAGCTTAAGAACTTCTTACCACAACACCAATTCAAGAACTCGCACTTTGAAGTTTTATGTTATGATCTTTTGAATTACAAAGTTGGATCTGCTCAACAAATACAAACTTGTTATTGTACTTTTAGCTTCTTGCAAAAATCTTTTGATAAATTAAACTTATCAAAACTTCACGACAATCTATTGGATTTCTTTCCTATCAAAGATCTTCAAGTTATTTTTAGCTACAGATTCCATCCTCCGTTCTCTAAAAAAATTCTTAATTATCAAGAGGTTGCTAAAAATTATGAAAACTATTTGGATTTCAATTGCACTTGTGATAAGTTTGTGGGTTCCAATTTTTACTGCAATGACTTTGGTCATATTTTAATAGGTGATTTAAATTTTTTGCAAAACAGTAAACTTATAAAACTTTTTGGATTGGGCACCAAATTTCGACCTAATTTTCGTACCAATGTTTTGAAAGCTTATGATAAACTTTCAATTGAACTTGATCATTTTTTGAGAAAAATTTCCTACAGCTTCAATGTTCCTCTCAATGCTTTTCTTGAATATAGGCATCATTTTCTACATGTTTTAAAATCAAAACTTTATGATGTTATTAACACTGACTTTGAGTAGGGGAGAGCGGGGCTAAAAGTTCCGCGGGTAAGTTGTTCCCTTTGAAATAACTCAGCTAAGAAAAAAGATACATGTATTTTGTAAATACGTCGTGAAATAGAATGTTATAGCGCACAAATGGCGGCTATTTTAGCCAGCCCAGTGGCGTCCGGTGTATCAAAAGCCGAGCACGTGCATTACTGATTTACGAAAGTAAATATTTTTGTTTTTGGTGTTTTTGGTCTTTCGCCCTAAATTGAATAGTTAATGTTTAGCTTTTTGGTTTTTTTACATGAAGATAGATTGTGCACCCTTATATCCTACGCTGAAACTATTTATGTTTCGTTATCTAACCTATAATTTAATGTTTTAAAGACATGTGCTTTTGGGGCTAGTTGTTCCCTTTTTTGGGGGCAAGTTGTTCCGCGGAACAACTTGCCCCAGAAAAATTAGCAACTATCCCGAAGAAACGTCTTGCCCTATTCATCTGAACCAGTGATGCAGTGACTTAATACACATATAAATAAATATTATATGCTACTGTGAAGACCGAAAGTGAGATTTCATCAAACATAAATCCAGAAATATTCAGTCTATCCGATAGATATATATTAGATATAAAATTTTCGAAAAGCGAACCATGTAAGCTATCGAAATATGTTTCATACTTTGATATAAAAGTCATAATTTCGGAGAATCGTATTAGAAGTTCTAGATAGCTCCCTGTTATAACTGAAGACTGAACCAATTATCTTAGCTTATTAGCTGTTGAAGCTGTTAGTTATTATATGTAATTTTCATTTGTTGCACTGTATTAACTGTATTTTACCATATTAATGTGTTATAATTTACTATTTACTAGATGCGTTGCCCGGCTTTGCACGGTCTACCTTGAGAATAAAACTTTTGTCAAGCAACGCGTGTCTATAAGTCCCGATTGCATTATTAAAGTCGATATTTTGCCGGCATCTAGTGCAAAAAAGAAATCAATCGCCAAAAAAGTTTTAAATCCCGTCGTAACAGGAAAAGCCTCAAAGCAAAGGTCTCATCAGAAAGATCGAAGAAAATACGTCCTAAAGGAAATTTTCTCGCGCAGCTTTGGAAATTACTAACCGCTTCACCCGGCAAAAAGATACAGGCGTTTTTAAGTTAGTAAAAATCAATTTCAAATTGGATTTACAGAAATCGTCTGTTCTAATTAGCGTGAAAAAAATGAATGGTAAAAAAAAAGTTGAATAAAAATGGGTTGCCATTTTTTTTCTTGAGCGTAAACTAATTTTCTAAATATGGCCGATTTTAACAGCATTCAGTGGATTTTTCGCAAAATATCGCCAATAGCGCAAAAATTGAACCGAAATTCAAGAAATCATTTTCTTCGGCAAATTTGTCGCCAACTTGGCGAGCTGTCACCAAGTTGGCGTCAAACACTTGGCGACCAAAAGCTTGGCGATATATCGTCAAGTGATTGCGCCAATTCATATCACTTTTGTCTACATTAAAATTAACACTGATTTACCCCAAAGAAGGGTAAGCCCCCCCCCCCGGGAACATTCGAATGCAACCACAAGGGGAGGTACACAACTAGACCTCCCTCAAAGCCAACATATCAAATTAGAATCTTCTACGGTATACAGTTTTTGAGTTACGCGACATACCTACATACGCACATGCATAACATACGTACATACAGTCATACAGCCGTACATAAAGTCATACTAATATCAACCATTGTTTTTTTAATACAAATTATGTTTTTAAGGAGTTATTCATCTCGCAACGTGGTTAAATTCGAAATCAGCATCGTTATTCATCGTCTTGTTAATATCGGAACAATTTGCCCCAACCACGGAACAACTTGCCCCAAGACGGGGTTAGTTGTTCCTTTTCGGCTTTACTTGCTATAAAATTAATTATTAAAAAACCTTACAAAATACAACTCAAAAAACAGTCTGTATATCAAAGGGACATATAATACTAAGTTTTAACCTCGGAATATTAATTCTAGAACAAAGTTTTCAAAACGAATTTTGAGCTTGATCAAAAAACGGAACTTTTAGCCCCGCTCTCCCCTACTTTCAAATCTCATCTGAAGAAATGGATACCATTAAAGAATTTAAAAAGGCCTATGTTTTTACTGTTGTGGATAAAGCCAGCTCTAATTTTTCTATTTGTTGAAAAAAACTATATGCTAATATTATTAAATCAGAATTAGAAAATTCCACGACTTACAAAATTTCTTCACTTAATGAATCCTCCATCATCAAAAAATTCATCACTGCTTATAAACTTTTCAAATTGCCACGACCTGATTCTGTAGCCTTGCCTTACCTTTATGCCATTCCTAAATTCCATAAGACACCTGTTGGGTTCCGTTTTATTTGTTCTGCCACCAACACTATTGGGAAAACTCTTAGTGTAAAACTTGAATATTTTCTCAAAAAAATTCTGAAACAACTTCAACTTCAACATGAAAAATGGTTTTGGATTATTAATAACAGCGTTGAAGTGATCAATCTGCTCAATATGCTTGACATAAATAGCCTTGAAACCTTTGATTTTGAAAATCTCTTTACTAACATCCCCCTTTGTGAACTTTTTTCCACTGTGTCTGAGCTTTTTAGCTCTGTGAATGACACACTCGATTTGAATGAAAGCTTTTTTCTTAATCTGTTTAAATTTTGCATTTTCAATAATTTTTTTAAAAATGGTAATTCATGTTTTCAACAAATCAATGGTATTGCAATGGGAGCTAATTTTAGTTCAACCCTTGCCAACCTTTTTCTCTTGTTTTATGAAAGAAAATTTTCGATTGAAAACCCCTCCTCTACACCTCTCTGTTGTAGATACATTGATGATCTTCTATGCATTAATTTTTCCAATTTCTCTGAGCTCAGCAAAACTATTTATCATAACTCCTTAACGCTTAAAAAAACCAGTCAAAATCAAAAGTTTTTTAATTTCCTGGACATTAACATAGAAATTGGCTCCTTCTGTTACACTACGATTTATGATAAAAGACGTGAATTCCAATTCAAAGTCAACAGCCTACAAGATTATAATTCCTGCCTTAGCAAAAAAGTTTTCATTGGCATCATTATTTCACAAGCCTTGCGAATTAAAAGAATTTGTAACACTGAAACTGCTTTTAATTTGGAATTTTCTCTTCTTAAAAATAAACTATTTGATAACAATTTTCCAAAAAATCTAATTAAAAATGTTTGCTCAAGTATAACCTTCAATAACGACTTTGCTTCACTGTAACTGTTTAACTGTTCAATCGTATGAAATCGCTGGAAGAAACCATTTCAGGATTGCAGGGATGGATATTTTTTGAGCACATGTAAATGGTAGACCGGAACGTATTAGGATTTGTTTTTTGGACACGGATTTACCATATATTTTTATTTTGACAACTGGACTGCCTCCTGATTTGCTGGATATGATTTTGGATTTTGTCGCGCGGAACTTCAGGTGAGATGTTTTTATTTTCACAGCAGGACCGTACTGTGGGTGGCCGGTTTTTGGGAATTTTATTCCTAATCGGTCGAGGCGAAACCCCTGCTTTTAGTTTTAGGTTTTTGTTCTAATGTGCGGTTTGCAGGCTCACATTGGTGCTTTTTTGCCCAATGAAGATCTGTAGACTGCATAATTTGAACTAAAACATCCTCTCCATAGTTTATTTTTAAATTTTTTGGTCTTTCGACCACTCTTGAATCCCCCACGGCTGATGAGCTCTGGATTCAACCTTTCTCCTTTCACCAGGGGCGGCTCCTCACTATGGGCCGGGTGGGCCGGGCCCACCCGGAAAAAATGGAAGGAAAAAAAATACATAATTAAAATGTATCGTTTTGTATTTCAGTTAAAAAAAAACATAATGCACAGAACATATTTTAACCTTCAGCCTTCCCTCCCCTTGCACATCGCTAATACAACACGAGAAAGTTTTCCAATTCCACTTTTAGCGCTTTGCACAGCTTTCAGAATGAACTAAAAGGGCCGCGAGCGTTCGGCCCACAGTATACGTCCGCTTGTAGCCAATCGCAATGGCTGGATTAACGAGAGCGGTGAGCGAAAACACCCCTTGTAACTTCTGCAGAGTGGGCCCAAGCTCTTGGTGTCCAAGATTTCTCTTTGTTCCTAACCAAAGCGGTGGAGGTGGAAGAAGCTAGCTCCTCACTGTGTACAAGCAATGAATGTTTGGGAGAAAAACTCTCCCTTTAGGGAGAAAACTTTCGCTTCTTCTCATTTCGCGCTCCTCGTTTTTTTTTTCTTTTTTATCTTTTTTTTAATGATTTTTATAACATTTCCTCTTTTTTTTTTTTTTTTTTTGGTCTTTCTTTTTCATTTTCAACACCTATTTTTTTTTTTTTGTCGTGTGCCAGCCAGACTGGCAATTTGGGGTGCGCTGCTTCACTTTTCCAACTGTACCGTTATTTGGTGTGAAGTCCGACTTCCACAGTACACGCATGCCATAGGGACCCGTTTAT
Source organism: Uloborus plumipes (assembly GCA_038373865.1). Taxonomy (NCBI): domain Eukaryota; kingdom Metazoa; phylum Arthropoda; class Arachnida; order Araneae; family Uloboridae; genus Uloborus; species Uloborus plumipes. The sequence goes on along the minus strand of JAXGGA010003725.1, from coordinate 83,477 downwards.
AGGGTAGGCAACCTTTCACACAACACATTCACACACAGAAAGGACAGGAGAAAGAAAGCACATCCATGCCCAAGCCGGGACTCGAACCCGGGGCCACACCATCCATGGCAGACTACTCTGACCACTAGACAAAGTGGCCGGCTCAACACCTATTACTAACAAGCATAGAGATTACCAATTTCATTACCCCTCTTACATCCTTGTTTTACAAGGTATGTTAAATTCGATTTTATTGTAATATTGTAAAAGAAAAATAAGTGTTTTAATATTGTTATATACTTCGTGTATTTCCTGAAAATAATTCGAATCAGCTATCATGACCATCACTAGTCTGAGTACGACCATAGGTAAGCGAGTGGGACCATAACTGGTTAAACCAGTGTATTCCAATTCATTTAAACACATATACATACATTAAAATTGAAATTTAATTCAAGTATCATAGCTGTAAAAGTAAGATTTTTAAGTTCTAACACTGATAGAATTTGTTTTTCCATGAACTGAAATTGCAACATTTTTATCCAAATTAAAAAAAAAAAAAACTTGTAAGCATGGCCATATCTAGTCATTTATTTGCCTTATGCGTTCCTTAATTTGATAGAGGTTTTCAGAAAGTCATGGTGCAGATTGTTGAAATTTTTAGGGGTGTTTTTAGGCATAAATGTTCTTTTTCTGTTTGAGTATAGTCCTGTAATATGTGAGGAGTCGTGACACTTTTAATGTGATGAATATTTTCACTGTCTGAAAATGGCAAAAATTATGAGATCTGGCTTGATTAGCGTTAGTGATGTATAGAAAGTTGGTCATCTGTGCAAAATACTGTTATTATTATTACATTGATCGCTTTTGGAACTGGGCTGTTCATATAGAAATTTTTCTTTCGACCCAGGTAGTACGACAGTTGAACCACAGATTTCTTTTCCATTGAAAAGAGAAGGTATAAACTGTCGTACCAGACGTATGAAACCTTAAAAAAAATCCCCGGCTCCAAAGGGTTCGAGTGAAAATCTCAACCCCGTCCTCTAAAGAAAAAAGACTTATGGTACAACGTGTGTACCGCCCGGCTCCAAAGTGTAAAGGCTGGTGCAGCATTTAAAATATAAAACCTAAGCATCAAATCGAATGAGATAATTTTGAAATGTAAGTTTGTATTAATTGAATTTAATATTATTTTACTTCGCCAAGTATTCGTTTACTAACTGTTGTTTCTTTCGTTTTATCTGTGTAAGCATTATTGGGCAAACATATAATTGCGGGCCCACCCACCAAATTAAGGCACGAGCCGCCACTGAGGTTGATGCACCCCATTCGTCACAAGACTGCGTTTTCACCCTCCGAAAGAAAAAGCGCTCATTCAGGATCAATCAAAGAAAGAATATACTCGCATTAGAACTCTCTCTCTCTTTTCTGTTGTCGTTTACAGTTAGATTTTTTCAATGTAGTGTTTTAAATTTCAGTTCAAAAGTGTAGAAAAATTTAACTACAGTCGAGCCCGCTTATTAGAATATCGGTTAAAGGAATATCCCGCTTAATATAATACATTTTCAATACACCAAACCGTTGTAAAGCATTGTTTTTGTCCCTGGATAATGGAATATCCCGCTTATTAGAATATTTTTTTTGTGGCAAAATGACTATTCCATTAAGCGGGTTTGACTGTATGTTGCATTATTGTCACTTAGGATGTGTTTATTTTTTAAGAAGTTGTTAGCAATACCAGGGCTTGCCCCTCTCTTAAAGCGATGGCATCCTCCCCCCTATTCTACGGTATACTCCATCTCAAATAAGATGAAAAGTCTAATAAATTGAGAAAAGCTGCTTTTTCTCAACCACAACCGGGGCCGACGAAAGGCCATGTCAGCTCAGTCAGAAACGAGGAGCCAGAAACGAGTAATATAATTATATCACTTATTTATAAACTTGAAACAAAGAGATGGGGGGGGGGCGTGAAACATTGACAACGAGCCCGCCTTGAATACCGTTAAAACAACGATGACTGCAATTCTCCAATTATATTCCCCAGATGGCAGCACCGTTTTTTTTACAATTTCTTTATGAAACATTTTTGACAAATTATAAACGCGCAGGCTTGGTCGAGTGGTTACTTAGCTATCCATTCAACTTTCTATTGAATATGACTTTGTCTTGACCACTGACGCTGTCTTGCATTTTGCATAACTTTTTCCCCGACTCTCACATTTTTCTTCATAGCTTTCAAGCATACACTAAGTTAATTTCTTTCAATTGTTTAAGTTACGTGAATTTTGTTTTATCTGTCTATGATTAGGATACGAAACAGATGAGCTCATGAGTTCGATTCCCGCTGTTGAGCAATGCCACGGTAATAGACGCATTAGTTTTTCACAAAGCAACTTACAAGGTCTATAAATAAGTTAAATCCTTGTTTTATTGCTCGAACTTTATAAAAAAGATGGACTCTACTTCTATTTAATGCAGCTAAGTTCTGAATATTCTCAGAAAGAAATATTTAAATATTATTCCCGTCATATCAAATGTTTCCAGAAAGGGGGTCAAAGGGTGCTAACCCAATACAAATTTCATTGGAAAGCAACAAAAACCACGTCCACTTACATGACTAGCCTGGATGCGTCCGTTACTGAGCCAAAAACCTTACGCAAATATTGTTTTTTGAAATCTTCAAAGTTCAATTCTATACCTCAGAACCAGACTAACGTAAGTCCATTTTCGTCATTTTTCGGTAGAGGGGAAAAACGATTGTCGAATGCATTGTTTTTCCCCTCTACTGAAAAATGACGAAAATGGACTTACGTTAGTCTGGTTCTGAGGTACAGAATTGTGTTTTATAGAAGTTGAATCCATGTTCTTTGTAAAACTCATGTAACGAAATAACTATTTAACATATTTGGAGTCTTTTTTTGGAGTCGAATTTTGCAAGTTATGAAACCGGCAGAGGGATGAGGTTATAAAATAAATGTTGCTTCGTTCTTTTTGAATAGCTCATGTGATAAAAAAGTTGAATTCGTGTGTGTGTTTTTAATGGTAATTGTTCGTATATAACAGGAGTTATTCGACCGAAGAAAAATGAAGAAACTTTTTTTTTTTGAAAAATGACTAAGGAATTAGTTAAAGACAAAAAAAAAAAAGGAGGGGGAGAAGGAAAAAAGATAAAAAGAAAGCGAAAAGGAAAAAAAAATAAAAGTATTTTATGATTTAAAAATATTTGATTTTCCTGTTTTCACTTGAAATACATATTATTTTAACAATTGACACTGGAGAGAAGGGGTGGAGGAGAGGACAATGGGAACTTTTTTTTTTACTTTTGTTTTCAGAAGGTAAATTTAACATAAAAGTAATTAAAGTACTACTACTGCAACTCACTGAGAATCCATTATCAGAAATGTATGCAATCGTGTCAATTTTTTTGAATTTACATTACACAAGTGGTATAAATTTACGATATTAATGAAGTTATCGGCGGTAAACATCATGTAGTAATGGCTTAAATTTCAATAAACCATTTAGATCAGTTCTAAAGCAGTTGAAATATGCATTAATTAAAAAATCAACAAGTTTCAAAGCAATGGTAAAACAACAAATAAATAATGATTGTTTTAGCATTCATTTATTTGGGCGTTTTCAAAAAGAGTCTTTATGTTTAAGTATAATAAGACGGTTTTTGAGATCATTTGTTTTACTTTTATTTTTATCTTTCTAATGAGCAAAATCTCTAAACTGCTGAGAAAAATCAGAGATTTAAGCTAAAATTCTAAAAAAATTAAAATTGTTACAGGCCAAGAGAAGCTACAGAAAAATGTTGATCATAAGGTATAACGAACATTTTTGAAAAAAGTTTCAGCCGATCATTGAGTAGCTGATTTGCCTAGAGTACGTAAGGGGCATATACCGAGGGTGGGCAGCTGGCAAATAATCTGCAAACGTTCTATAGAATTCTGGAGAAACTCTGCAGAATTTCTGCTTGTATCTTCAAACAAAAGAAGCAATTTCACAGAAGTTCTGCAAAATTTGTAGCGATTGATTTCAACTTTGAAGCACGTCCGTTATTCAGGGGCTGTCGGAGGGGGGGAGTTCAATTGTCCCCCCCCCCCTCCAACTTTGGAAAATGAATGTGGTTATGTGCAAGTGGATGTAGTTTTTGCAATTTTTTTGGTATAGTATTTACATTGAGTTTATACCCGGTGCCCCGCTTGCCGGAAAAATGAGGAATGGCAGGTCTGATTTGAAAAAATTTGAACTTCAAATTTTGGCAACAATATATCCTTGAGTTATTGTCAATTTTATGTAAGCATCATATGCTTTTTTCCTCACGAAAATGTCGAGTTTTGAGCAGAAGGAGCATTTACTAAGACTCTAAGGTGACTGGTGACTATTAAGGTTTACTTTTAATTCTTCAGAAATTCTGCACAATTTCTGCAGAAAATCTATCGTCTTCGATTACCCGCTCGCAATTTATGCCGCTAACGCTTATTGGCTGACCACTCGCTCAAAGATCGGCTATTATGTTTGCAGGGGAGGCTCAAACTTATTCTTCAAGAGAGGGGGAGAGTTTCTAATTTACCGAATGAAACTCTAAATTCTGTCGCATGATAAAACACAGGTATGCAAACGTACGCACATCTAGTAAAGAGTCACATAATGCCATTTAAAAACTTCAATATTGCCACATTCTCAGACTTCACCCAATAGTCAGACAAAATTTGCCGAGAATTGAAGTTCTTAGGGAACCGCAGTGATCTCTCCTGACGTTCCATCGGAGATTCCCTGTTAAGTGTTCACTCTCCTCATCTCAGGTTAAAAAATAAATTTATTTTCCTTGTACCGTGCGATCCAGTATTTTTACTGAATCAACTCTTTTTGTATATTGATCAATTTCAGCCATGCTTTGTTACTAGATGACGCCACTAGCTTTAGCAATTATAAAAGTGCTTTCAAATACCGTAGCTTAATAAAAGGATGCATGGTACCTTCGCCCAGGAGTGCCCCCCCCCCCAAGCTCAATGGCGCCCCCCCCCCCCATTTTCCCCAACCCTCGTGTTTTTTATTTTTATTTTTACCCCCCTTTTATATTATTTATTTTTTAAATTTTTTTTTAAATATAACTATTATTTTTTTAATTAATTTTTTAAAAGTTCGAATTATACGCAGAATAGAATAGCTTTTCTCCCTTCCAGACACTCTAAGCAAACACACACGCACACAAAAAAAATCATAATAAAGAAATAAAAGAACTAATTTAAATTAAAAAAAATAATAATAATTTCTATTACAAAAACAGAAAATAATTTAAATTAGAAAAAAAATTAATAAATAATTTAAATAATTAAATAAATTAGTTAAAGACCCCCCCCCCCCCATTTTGATGGCGCAACTTGCGCTGCCTTCGCCAGATAATCTCGTACGCTACGCAAATACAAAAAATAAGACCTCCCGCTTCCGCGCTAGTATAGTTCCAGTTTTTACTTCGCCTAAAAATTTGCCGGCTTTTCGACCCAGAAAAATGACCTCCGACGCATTTTATTGAAATATAATTATTTTTTTACTTTTAAAAAGTGCATTTCCCTCAGTTACCTTCATTGGTTGTTTTGAAACGAAAGTATTTCAGTGCTTTTTGACAACTTACATTTCTGAGGCTGTCGGATCGAATTTCAACAGTGGGGCGAAATGTTATAAGTATATAGCATGCATTACAACTAATTTCAAATGGTTTTGTATTCGTATTTTTCGCTGCCAATTTGCAAAGCAGCAAAATGAAGTTAGTTTGCTATTCTTAATGTTACTCATGTTAAATAAATTTTAAACAGTATTTCTCTTCAGAAAAAAAAAAAAAAAAAAAAACTCTTTCGCCAAAAAGTCGTTTTTTTAATTCAGCACATAAGAAATACAATTTTTGTGAAGTTGAAAGAAAAAATATTATAAATAAGTGTGCATAAACTCACTCAATCTTTTCTCGAAAGAAGGTTTTTTTTTAAATTCTCAATTTGAAGTTTAATATTTCGACATGATTACACATCAGGATATTTATGTAGCTCAAATTTAATTCGTACATATCTTACTGTCAACAACATCGCACGAAGTCGATTCTTTTTCTTTCTTTCTTTTTTTTAATTTCTTTTTAAATCAGTTGCGTAAACGAGAGGGAACCGTGATGTAGACTACAGTGCTTTTTCATTTTACCTCAAATTACAATTCATTTTAAAAAATAAATCGTGGTTAGATGTGAGAAAATTATACGTGATCTGGAAAAAGAGAATGAGTGTAATAGAAAATCAAATTTCAGCATAAAAAGGGTTCTAAAAAATTATTAATGGAGAGAATGCAGAAACAGATAAGACAGTACTGTTTTCCCCCCTAATTTTTTTCCAAATTTTTATCAGCGATAAAACTATAAACTTAAAATCAACTCTTTCTCTATTAAGGAAGTAGTGGCGCACTCTATTGAAATATTTGTGAACTAAAAGTTTATTCAGATATTTCAATGAGAAAAAAGTGTCAGAAATAATTTTTTTTTTCTTTTTAAAGAAACGTTTTACAAGACGAAATTCGATTTAAAAAAAAATATTAAAAAATAAATAAAAAGTCCGATTTTAGAAATTAATGGATTATGTCTTTTCAGTCATCATAAATTAAACAACGAATGGTATTACAAAATATCCATTTAAATTAACAAAGTATTATTTTAATCCAAAATCATTATCTACAAGTAGGATTAAGCTGTTGTCTGTAAATTCATCGTCAAATATTTCAAATTGGCAGGTTATAGCAACTCATTTGTTAGCAAAACCCTAGTGTTTTAGCCAGTGGTTGGAAAAACTACATATTTTTTGTAGCGAACTACAACTACAACTACTTTCTCATAAATGTAGTTAACTACAGCTACAACTACTTTTTTTTTAAATGTAGCGAGCTACACTTTGAAATGTAGTTGCTACTTCGCTACTTTTTAAAAAATAAATAAATAAAAAGAATACATCGTTTGAGGATCGACCGAAAAAATTCGAAAAGTGGTTTAGATTAAAAAATTACCTCATTCGAATATGGAATAGAAATAGGAATTGTCTTTGAATTTATTTGTTACTTTTCCTTTTTGTTCCTTTTTTTGCTAAAATTTGTCCTTTTTAGATTTTTTTTACAATTTTTACGAATATCCGCCACAAGAACCACCTTGTTTTCTTTCTTCGTTCTCCTTTTTTTTTTTCATTTATTTATTTTTTTATTTAATTTAAAGTAGTTTCTAGAGATCGCTACACACTACTTCTTTTTTGTATCGCGCTACTCGCTACTCTACTTTTTTTTTAAAGTAGTGCGCTACACTACAAACAACTAAAAAAATGTAGCTACTACAGTAGTTTCGCTACTTGCAGCGCGCTACTTCCGACCACTGGTTTTAGCACAAATCAAAAATCAATGAATTCTGTAAAAGTTGTTTTTCTGCTAGTGCAGTATCAAAGCCGAAAAAACCACATACTCTCAAAACTCAATCTTTAAAATATACAGGAGATTCTAACATCATTTTGTCACGTTCTAACAAGCATTTAATTGCTCAGAGCTTTAAAATATTAAACAGCTCAATGAGGCGCTCGGTATCAAAACAAGTTCGATCGTTAAAAAAAAAAAATTCTAATTAGGGGATTTTTTTTTAGTTGATTTGTTTTTCAAATGTCCACTTAATTTTTCCGAATGAATTAATTTTTGTTTGAATAAACTTTAGCGTTCGACTTATCTAATTATTTACACATAAAAATGATTTGAATTAAACAGTTTTTCATACATCGGCTTTTTTTTTTCCTTCTTTTTCATTTTCTTCTCAAATTCATATTTTAAAATTTAAGGTATCTCAACTATATGCAATACAGTGGCTCATTAAATCTAAAATGCGAGTTTATTAAGCAATTCTCATCATAATAATGCTGTAGATGGTATCCGTGTATTTTTCTATGTCTGCAGCCGTTCAATATGTTTGAGCTGTTTTTTTTCAAGACCGGATCTAGGGGGGAACGAGCCGCGGCCTTTTCCCTATGCTGCCTTTTTAGGGGAGCGGCAAATTTACTTTATTTCTGTGTTTTTTTCTTTGCAACTTGATAAAAAAGGTTGAGAAAAGATGGGCAAGGAAAGCAATTTCAAGCTTTGCACCGGCTCGGAAAAATCGTAGATCCAGCTCTGAGATTTGAAACAAAACCGGTTTTCAGCAGCGGTTTTCGACCTGATGGCGAGGGATTCGTACGAGATCGCTTTGTAGCGTGATGAGACTAAAAAATATCAAATTACGAAAGAAAAAAAAATCTTCAGAAATTTCGTGAATTGAGCTCGCAATATAATTATAATAAACTAGCTGACCCGGCCACGCGTTGCTGTGGCTAAGGTATGGGTTAAACTATAATGTTTCAATATAAACGAAAAACTTTATTACCGTAATACAGATCAACTTTATATAAATATGAATTTGAGGTCAAAATATGAAAACAATCGAACAAAAATTTCCTAAGTTTGCTAGAAACAAAAAATCAACAAAAAATGTAGCATTTTAGTACTTAGAAATATTATATTCAAGCTTGTAACAATTGAGTTAATTAAAAATTTGCTAATTGCTATTGTAACATATTATTTTTTAATGTAACATTTTATTTTTAATAATGTAGGTAGGGTAGATAATTAACCAATGTTATTTGTTATTTTTTGAATTATAAGCATTTTTAATTTCAGTTTAACTCAACACTAATCGGTGCACAATATTCTTTGTAAATCTGTCTCTTGTAAACAAAAATAGGTTGGACGTTTTTCCCACACGGGAGCAAGCGACCTATAGTTGCCCATGGGAAAAACATGGATTTTCTAAATCTAAACCGCAAATTGACATTGTTTGTCCTTGGGACTTATTAATGGACATGGCGAAAGAACTACTTCATCTTTAAACTTGCCAGTCAAAATGATTGCCTCAATAATGTTCCCGGTGATTTTTTTTTTTTTTTTTTGATAACTAAACGCGTACCATTGCATAATCTCGGTGGATTTAAATTACGTAGAAGAACTATGGGTGAACCAATTTTTAACCGCAGATTATGTGGTGGCATTCCGGGTATGTTTAAAGAATTTTAGCCAAGAATACAGAAAATCTGGTAGCTAAATAGATAATTTGCAATTAAAAATATATTGCGGTCCTAAACTGAGATAAAAACTATCCTATCATTTAAGTTGGACCAAACTGAAACTGCGTGTAAAATTTGGTTAAAATCGGTTCAGTAGCTGAGGAGTTCATTGGTCACAAACACAGGGACACGTAATTTTTATATATTAAGATAAAGCAAAATATAATGCATTTTGATACTAAAAGCTTCAAGTCAATATTGACTAGTGTTTCTCATTATAATTGCTCTAAACATTAAAAAGTAAGTTCGCGTGCCTTCAATTCAATTTGTTACAGGTGAATGATTCAAAAAAAAAAAAAAAAAGCATGTCCTATAGAATAAAAAAGAAAACAAGAAAATAAATTACAGACACATTAATATATTTTCCCCTGTTTATTTGAAACTCCCTAATTAAGTGGATGGGAGCAAGGGCAACAGCCTCAGATTTTTCTAATTGTATTTCTAATAAGTTACTAATTCTACTTCTGGTATTTTTCTACGCAGAATTTATTTGTTGTCTGGATTGCCGTAGCGTTCACCGTCGACTGTGCCGAGCAAGATGAGCACAGGGACTTCCAGTACAACTCAGTCGTGGACAGCCAGACGGGCAGGTACAACTTCGCCTACGACACTGGGAACGACAACGACATAGCCCATTCCCTGCACATGCAGTACAGAGACGCCAACGGCGTGGTACGGGGCAGGTACGGGTATACAGACCCCAGGGGCAAACTCCGAATGGTGGAATACGAAGCAGGACCTAATGGATTCGTGGCAAGAGGAGATGTGGGCCCGGACATGTTCCCGCACGACAAGGCACCCGAACAGACTACGGACGGCGGGCCGCGTTCCTATTCCATGGCCCAACTACAAGCCAACGACTTCGATCTTAACCAGAGACCAGTGCAGATGGCGGGTTGGGATCCGGTCGGAGATCCGATGGGACAGCCAGTGACGGATCCGGGATCGGATTCAAGATCGAATGAAGGCAATGTTGATGAAGTCTTCATCAACGGCTATCCTTTGAGTCCGGCGTATCCGGTCTTTCCTGGGGGCAATGCCACTGATGACGATGCTAATGTGACAGCTTATGCAATACCTTCTGAAGAGTATGATGACAGATATCCCAGGATATACTTTTCACCGGTAAGAAATATGTTCTTATATCGAAATTTACTTAGCTTTTAATGTACTGTTAAGTGGCTCTTCCTCTTCACTTCAAATAATAAACGCTTCAAGTAATAGCGCACATAATAAAAATCTGTATTATGTTTTTTTACAATATAAATGTAATCTACATCTCCAATAAAGTGTACATGCGTAAATAAAATGCATATTTTACGCAACAATTTATGCTGACAACATTTTTTTTTCCTCTCAAATAAAAAGTGTACGCATTTTCAAAGATTTTTTCTCTTTTATTAACGAATCAGGAATTGATGTATTTATTTTTCTTTTCCACTTGCTCTTTTTTTCTTATTATTTTAGTATTTAACATTTATTCAAAATTTCATGAAAATATATCGCACAAATTTCTCTTAATATGCTTGAATGAAATTATAGTTTAGGAAAGAACGATTGTTTTAGATTGGTATTACTGTTTTTTCAGGTTTTTAAAAAAGCAATTTTAAGGAAATTTTTGCTGTTTCAAGGACATTTTAAACTACTTTTAGTTCTTTTTCTTTTTGGTTGGGTGGGGGTTGGGAGGAATTTTAGGTCAATTTCAATCATTGTTTGAGGCGTGAAGAAATGGCTGCGTTATCTAGTTTTTTGTTTGAATTAAATTTTAAAAATTGCCTTGCGGATTTTCCAAAATAAGTAATTTTATTTTACCTTTGATTTTTCCTTCAACAATTATTTGTTACTGTAAGTTAAAAACTAGACCATATTTTCCCAATTCAATTTATCATACAGACATAATATTCATAAGTGTCTTTTATAATGTAGGGAAAATCATTAGAAACTTCCTACTAAAAGTTTATTTTCTGCATTTCTTTCCAGAACGAAAACATTGGCGAAACAGAAAGCGAGAACTATGTCAAACCCGAAAACGAAATGCAGACCGAAATCGTTCAGGGGGTCACATCAAGCCCGCTGACCGTCAGTAACATCGACGTGAACCCAGATGACATCCGGGCAGCTGCCAACAACCAGCCACTGCGAAGGTCAGCCAGAGACGGGACCCCAGCTCGAGTCCAGACCAGTCTTCCCTACAGCTATCGAAACTACAGACAAACCCACGACCACGACAACGAAGTGCGATATTATCGCGGAAGATACACCCACGACCACGACGCAGAGACTAGGTATCGCGGGCGACAGACCCACGACCACGATGCGGAGACGCGATATCGTGGGCGACAAACCCACGACCACGACTCTGAAGTTCGCTACTATCCTTATTCACGTTACTATCGTGGGAGGGGGTACTGGATCAGGCCAGCACACACGCACTCTTCTGAAGATCCTTTGTACCACAGGCGAGTGCATTCGTACTCTAGGTACTCTCCTAGGAGGATTTATTACAGGGATGATCACAGTATGGTACCACATGAGCACTATTCTTCAGCCTACCGAAATGAGAACGATCGGGATCACCAACATTCTGACGTCCAGCTTTATGGAAGGACTCAAAATTATGCCAACGTATATCCAGCTACTGTCAAACCTCGCCAACTCAAATATATTCCAGCAGATAAATACCATGACAAGTACTACTACTGGAGCAATGATTAGTTGGCAAAACATACCTTTCAATTGTCGCACTCCAAGCATTAGTTCTTGTGATTGTTTGGACATTTTGGAAGTTTTGATTTGTTATGAGGTATTTAACATGTTATCTGTCATGCATAAATCGGTAATTCCAATAATTACTACCAAATGCCTCTGTTACGGGGATAATGAAGAAAATCCTTCAATTCTGAACTTTTAAAGTGCTAACTGAAACTCAAGCATACCTGAACATTAACTACTGCATACAGTTTAGAGCCTCTATCGTGTACACAATTTTTTCGTTCTATTTGCTGTTTCTTTCTTGGTTTTGATTAAAGTTGCGTTACTCGAACAGTCGTCTCAATTCGAATAACTTTTTCAAAACATTATTTAGAGTTAAAGAAAAGGAATTAACACTCGGAGAGTGTCATCGAATACGCAGGATCAATTTGACTTCATTACTTAATATAACTTTCGTGTCCGAGGTCTGAGGATTTAAATGGAGCCCTACTAGGTCATAGTTGCACTTTCCTTTACCCATTTTGTGCCAAATGATGAGTAACCTGAAGTTTTGTTTCGTTACGCACGTGAGCTGGTCTTATAGTGTAGTAACACTAACAAGAAAAAGTCAAAAAGCTTCTGGTGCAGAAAGACATTAACTTTTTTCTGCATGTGATTGAAACCGTAGAACATATTTCAAAAAAGAATGTAGCTTTTGACACAAAATTATGCTCTTTGCAGTGAAATTTTATGCAACCCATGTTTTGGATATTTAAACAAAAGGGAACAGAGGGGTATGAAATCAAAGTATTTTTTTCTTTTTATGTACGTATAAGTTATTGTGTAAGAACCATCTTTCGCCAATTGTAAAAAATGTATTTAATAACTTTCACAAATTGACAATAAAGTTATTCTTTCCTTTCTGAGAATATTTTCAATGAATTATTGTTTTTCTAACTGAATCGGCATGAAACTTTTGACTGCAATTTCATCACATGTATTCCTTTTAATTCATTACTTAGGAGAAACATTTCTCCAACAATTGAGAAAATTCCTAATGAAAATGAAACTTCAAACAGGGAAACGAAACCTCGTCAATTGCATTTACTACAGTTGGTCTCATACGTTTCAAAAAAGAATCAAATACCACATTAATATCATTCGTTGCAAAGGATTCATCCTTTGTAACCTTGAGAACCGCAAGGACGAATGCCAATGTCAGTTTTAGAAAATACAGATTTGAAATATATCTTTTATTCGATACGTTTACTCTAATGACCGAAAGATTAATTTTCATTTGAAAAAGAATCCGAGTTTCGCAATGGGGATCAACAGCTATTGAAAAACGTTCTTTTAATTCCATCCGCATTTAGCAAGTGGCTCAGCTTCAAATGTGTTGCTTTATCAATGCATTTATTAGGTTAAAACTGCAGTGATTGTAAATTACAGGATTTGATTATTCTTGTGTATTTTTAGAGCTTAAAATCTCATTTTTAGTGGTTGAACAAGAATGGGCATTTCGTGATAAAACATGCGCGAAAATGTTCATAGACTCAAAAAAAAAAAAAAAAAAAGAGAATATTAACCTTCAAACCCGATAAAAAATTTACGGAAAAAAAGAAAACATAAATGATAACAGATTTACAAGTGTACACTGTACAATAAAACTCAATGATGCTTACAAATGGTCCTTTGACGCTGTGCCGTTCCTAACATGGGTGCCACCCGGTGTGATAATTTGTTATGAACCCCCCTCCCCGCCCCCCCCCAAAAAAATCTCTTATATTTTATGTAAACACAAAGTTCGTACAATCAGAAGCAACATTTTTTCTTTTGAGGTGTAAAGACAGCTTCAAATAAGACAAGTATAAATTGCGAATGCATTTTACGTAAAATCTACCTCAGACGCATATATAACAGCCATCTTTCCGCAATATTGAGTTCTATTTTTATGGAAATTCGACAGGTTAAATGCAATTTTATATCGGGGAAGATTTTTAGAAAAAGTATTAACATTTTTTTATGAATTCCACTTTGGGTGTCACCCTCCGCTGACACTCGAGGCAGAACGTCCCCCTCCTCCGCTTGTAGTGACACAACTGTTTGAAAAAACGAGAATTCTCGTGAACAGTCTACATTGTGTCAATTTGAAAGCAAACGCTCTTTCCCATCTTGACAAGATCGAATGTTCAGGTTTTTTTATTAAAAAAAAAAAAAAAATCAAAATTTGCAAAAAAAAAGTAAAAAATGGGACTTGAAATAGAATGTTCTCTCTTTTAATTTATTATTTGTGACTAGTGCTGTGCATTTTTATGGAGAAACAAATGACATTCAGAAAAATTGGACAGGGGAGGACTCATTTTTCAATCTTATAACAGCGGTATATTATTTTATTTAATTACAAGACGTGAATTAAAAATAAAATTAAATGCATTAATCATTTTTGACGAAGGGTTGACATTTCTTAACTTGTCAGATTAAATGAAACAAATTTAAAACGGGAGAACAATTTGATTTTTTATGCTAAGCTCAGAGGGACAGCCCTACATTATTTATATCCTTTCTTCCAAGTTGCAATATTTTAGACAGGTTCTAAAAACAAAGGAAAATAATTGGATCAAGGATTAAGGTGATAAAATAATGAATGGGAATAGTTGCACACACACCCGCATCTAAGGTGGAGTATTTGTACAAAACTTAAGGCTTTAGTCAAGTAATGACGAAAACGCGAGGATTTGGACGACTGTGTGTTCTCGATAACAACATTTTTTTAATATTTAATTTATGTGACCCAAAAGGTGAAATGTTTATTTGAATACGTAACTTTACCAGAATAGTCATAGCATGAAATACATTTTGTTAAAAAAATTTCATTTTCTTTGTTAATTTACAAAAAAAAAAAAACTAGATGTCAAACGGTTATTAAAATATTTACATTGGTAAAAATAAGGATGTGTTGCATTTGGTCGAGCAGCGTGCTTTTGTCTAAAATTTTATTTTTCTAAAATTTTATTTTATTTTATTTATTTATTTATTTATTTTTTTGGCAGACTGAAGGGGAAAACTGTTTGGGACAATTTTTATTTTCTTCCAAGTTGTTTTTTTTTTTTTTTTTTTCTCCTTATTTATTCGTCAATTTGTATTATATTTTTATCTCCATGATTTGTCTTTCCCATTACTGCAAAACAAGACATATCACGCAATTCTGCTCTTTCACATTCTGGGATAAATGTTTTTTTTTTCTTCTTTTTTTTTTATAAAAGAAAGATATGGAGAAGAAAAACACCATCGCTTCAAAAAACGCGCTTTTCCAAACATTGGCAAGCAGCCAGAATTACTTAATCCTTTTTTACTCAACTTAAGCATTATTTGCAGGTTAACAGCTTTTGCATGGCTCAGGAACAGATGAAACGTCTCTGAGAGTTGACGTTTAGATCATATCCCCGCCAAATAAAGTTGTACAAAAATACAACCTGACTGTCCACGATCCTCGTAAAATTTTGAATTGTTTGATACCTGGTTCGACCGTAAATTATCTACGTTTTTGACTGAATTTGAATAACATAGATAAAGAGATAGATATGGTTGAGTTGAAAAACATATAGAAAATTCCATGCAAGTGTGGAAAAGAGCTGGAAAAATCAAATTACAGCAATGCGTCTGTTTTGCATGTTTTTTGCTAAAAAAATATTAGAAGGTTATTATTTATACTAATTTTTTGTCAAGAATGTAATATTTTTAGTTTTGGCAGCACTTTGAAGTTGGAAATAGAATTTTTAACTTTTGATAAAGCTAATGATCAATCTTTCAACGTTGGTAAGTTTCAAGTTTTTTTTAGATAACTGTTTTAAAGGACGAATATTGAGTATTACACTTTAATTCAATATTGTGAAATGCTAAAACGAATGTTTTCACTTCAATTAAGTGATTTATGTAAACTTAAAAAATGCACTGTTCTATGTAACGTAAGTTACCAAAAACATGTTAAAGTTCATGATGTGTATAAAGAAAGGACAAAGCAATATTTACAATGCTATATTTTCTATCTTATAAGTATGTATTAAACAAATATTTAAAGTTCTTTTTTAAATATTGTTTATTTAATTTTTTGTGCTAGAATCAAACGTGTAACGTAAGTTACCGAAATATGCAGATAATGTAAGTTACCTAAGTAGGACTTAAATACTTGTGTTTATAAAGAAAGTAAATTGTGAAATAAACCTATGTGGTTAGTAGAAGTACTTTATTCAAGACTTCCTTTAAATGTACTGCATTTACTTAATTTAAATTAATCATATTTCTTAAAATGCCTCTATTTGTTAATAAGATTACAATACACCTCTATTATAAATGACATGTGTCTTTTTGTCTTTTAAGATATTAATTCTCTCTAAACAATATCACTGCATTATAATTTATAGGAGGTATTTTACTATAAATTATTCAAAAATCACTTCTGTTATGCTTTAAAATTTTAAAATATGTTTTGCAAAAACAAATATAAAAATATTTATCTCTTACAGGTAAAATATATTTTATTCTGCATTAAAATGCCATTGAACTCTGCAGAAAAGATGCGTTGTAAAAGGGGTATGAGAAAAGTCATGTGGATATTGCAAATTTATAAATAAAAGTCACTCTTTATGGTATTGAAAAAGCAAAATTTATCAAAACTATTTTCTGAAGATCCGCACATTGACAATCACCATTTAAGAACTAAAAATGGACAAACTGTGAGGTTTCGTTTAGTAAAGTATTTCAAGGAACAAGAAGAAAAAAAACAGAGATAAAAGCTGGTGGCGAAAATACATTGTATCCTTGAGTTGTGACGATTATTAAAGAAAACGAGTTTAAAGTAAAAGTAATGGGGACCTATTATAAATGGCCAGAAACGACAGATGAAATTTATTATAAGAAATAAAACGTGATTCGAAAAATTGAACTACCTGAACTTGTTAATAACAGCGACTTGTATGCATTTAAGTCTTATGTTAATGTAATATTTTTGATTGGTCATTGAATTTGGTTATAAATTTCTGTAAATATCATACGTAATTGTTAATTTCTTATATTTTGATCTAAATTAAGCTGTTATTTTCATTCATTAATTTTTGTGATAAAGATATGCTTGTAAGTAAATTTCGTAACGTAAGTTACCCAGTTGAAAAGCCCCTTAATCCTCAATTTTTGAAATAATTTTTTTAATTTATGAAAATAAAATCCAAAGCATTATAAGGAACTGATAAATTATACTTCAAACAAGAAAACAGCTGTAATAGAACAGAAATTTGCCTTAGAACCAATTTTCATATTATGCCATTCCCTTTTTGTGTAACGTAAGTTATTGCCTTATTTTTGACTGCTAAATTTTGTAAAATTTTAATGCATCGAATATTTTTGCATTTTATTTTTGCTTTTGACTGTCATTTTCATAGAATGCTTTTATACAAGGTTTGTATAACAATATTTGTCTGTACTGAGGTGCTAAATGCCTAAGAGATGATCGAAATGTAACGTAAGTTACCGTGTTATTTCCCATATGTATAGTCTGGCTACGGATGAGATGGAATTGATTCACTGGTCGACAGTGGTTCACTAACAATAACCAAATTATTATTTTTATTACGTATTCATATAGTTATTTAAATACCTGCAAGTAAAAAAGTCCCACCACGTCTCAATTTTCCGTAATAAAAAAAATAATTTTTTACTATTTTTTATGATTTTCAGACCAAATGCCTATTTTTCGAGGGAAAAGGAGTAAAATATTGACTCCTAAATTTTTTTGGAGGTGAAGGAAGACTCAAAGTCCGAACTCATGACCACCGATAACAAAAAGGGGGGGGGGGACGAGGGGAGTGTATCCCCTCCAAATATGCAAAAAATCATGAAAAAGAATCTTTTTATTCTGGTTTCATTAATATGACGTTCTAAAATTTTTTCTGGTGTAAAATCAGAGTATAAGACCCCCTCCTATTATTCCTATGACCAAAAAAATTTTCGCGCTGTAAAATAAAATAAAATTTAAAAAAAAAAACGATCTTATGACTGACGCACGTTAAATACGCAAGCTTTGTATCAGAGGGGGCGGGGGGGCTTTCGGCAAAAAGTGGAGAGTGATGGAGAGGAAAAGGGGCCATATTTGGATTTTGGAGATATTTTACATAAGAACCAGCCAGAATACGCCGTCTTTCTGAAGACATGCGATGTGTCTCGTATTTAGCGTGCGACAGTCATAAAATCGGTTTTTAATTTCTTTTATTTTTTTTTTTTACAGCGCGAAAATTTTTTCGGACGTAGGAATCATAGAAGGGGGTCATATCCTCTGATTTTACATCGAAATTTTGTTTTAAAACGTCATTTTAAAAAAACAAGAATGAAAAGATCATTTTTGGTGATTTTTTGCTCATTTTGAGGAAGTACACCCCCCTAAGAACCCCTTCTTTGCTATTAGTGGTTATGATTTTGAACTTTGAGTCTCTCTTGAAACTTCAAAAAAAGTTAGGAGTTAATATTATGATCCTTTCCTCTTGAAAAAAGGTGTGTTTGATATGCTTTTTCAGTTATGTTCAGTACTTTTTAGAAATTCATAACAAAAAAACTGTACGTGCTACAGCTTTTTTACTATTATTTTTGAGTTCTACACTGCAAAATTAGTCAAAAACAGTTAATTTCATCTTTGTTAGGGAAAAAAAGTGAAAATTTGTCGACTAGTGTTACGTGCGGTGAAGAGACAGAAATGGACACATCTATTAGTTATTGGGATGCCAGCATTTGCAGATGTGTGTTAGCCTATAAACTAAGAAGAGACATTGTGAAACGACGAAACAAGATCAAATTTTAGCCTTCATTCAGATATCTTCTTAACCGAACACTTGCCAATTCTACACCAACTGTGGGCATACAGCATATTTAATATCTACACAATATAATCGCTATTAAAAAAAAGTCTGGTTCAGTTTCATCGTGTGATAAGCTGAAGTGTCTCTTTTACTACTAGTTGATTTTGTGATTTTGATACGGGCCATTAACAAATTTTTACCAAGTGAGTATGGAAACGACTTCGGTGAACATCTATTCCGACAAACTCATGTGGAAAATAATTTAAGCAAAATCAAATTCGAAACTTTAACACAGCTGGACAATTTTTGATACTTGAATTTCCTTCATCCATTCAGTCCTTTAATGAGTCGTCATGAATATCATTGTTTGTCATATAAACATACGACTTTCAACATTGCTGTTATAACGATTGAAACAAAACACAAAATAATTGCGAAAAGTAATTGTTCATTAAACGCCGCCCATCTCGGTAAAAAGTTTCGCGAGTGTTCTTTCCGAAAACTGACCTTCAACCAATTCGTGCATCTTTCCTCTCTCTAATAATAAATTTACGTTTTCAAACACTCGTTACAGACTTTTTTTTCTTAGTTATTGTTAGATATTGGGTGTGGCTGCTTTCAATTTCAGCTTGGTGCTGTTTTCTTCGATTTTTACCTTTGCAATCTAATGTTTTGAGCTTCATCTTTTAGGATTTGGACTACAAAATGAGCGACACTTATGCTCGATTTGATATCTTCGTAATTATTGACAAAAGGCGATGTCTCTGAAGTCAAAGGGGAAAAAAAAAGGATTTTAAGAATTGAATTTATTTTTATCAAATGAAAGTTCTCTCTATCAAAAATAGCAGCCAACAGAGGCGGATTCACTGAAATGAGGGGCCAACACATTACATTTTGGGGATCCCTTAGTCTGCCACACAGCATTTGCACAGCCCTGCAGTAGTGTGAGGGGGGGGGGCTCGCAATTACGAGAGTTGCAACACGGTAAATCAGCTACTGGAAGGTAGTTGATTAGTATGTGCCTCTAAAACAATTGCTGTGATCGTGAATGTTTTGTGTGCATGCACAAAATATTTTAACAACAAAGTGAGAAAAATTCAGAAGAATTTTTAGGGAAGAACACGGTGAGATAAACACCTCTCTATTGGGAGAACTCTTTTGAGGAGAAATATCGATGAAATAAAGGGTACAAAAAAAATAATTTAACTTCTTGTAGACTTTTAAGATTAAGAGGCAAAAATATATGAAGCAACTGGAGGAAAGGAAAAAAAAAAAAACACGGGAACGTCAAGGAAAAAAAAAATATGGGTATGAAATATCTTCACAAAAAATCAACTGTGTTTCCTTTCATGAAAAAACTTGATTTCTGTCAACGGAAAAAAATAATAATTGAAATGTCTTCATAGTAGACGCAATTTCTTTGCCAAAACAAATACAGGCAGCGGAGTTCCAAGCTACGAAAAACACAACAAAGTAACTTGCTTTAATTGTACATTTTTCCATTTATTACTTTCTTCTATATCTAATATATAGAAGAAAGTATTGGTTTCGTGAAAATTTTCGAATGTCGAATTTTGACGGATTTGCACGTTTTGAGGTACGCTGAGTCCATTTCGACCATTTTTGGAAAATGTCTGTCTGTGTGTCTGTCTGTGTGTGAGTCTGTATGTGTGTGACCAGTTTTTGTGGCCGCGCTAGAGCAAAAACTACTGCATGAAATCGAACAAAAATTTTTGCACATATGTACCACCATGTGAACTGGTGCACCTGACTGTTTAGCGAATTCCTCCAAGGGGGGTGGAGCAATCGCACATGTTCTGCGCGTGGGTGATTGCTATATCTCAGGAAGTAACCGGCGGAATCAAACGA
Source organism: Uloborus plumipes (assembly GCA_038373865.1). Classification (NCBI taxonomy): domain Eukaryota; kingdom Metazoa; phylum Arthropoda; class Arachnida; order Araneae; family Uloboridae; genus Uloborus; species Uloborus plumipes. The sequence continues at coordinate 62,932 of JAXGGA010003725.1, read as the reverse complement.
AAATTGGTCCATAGATAGACCCTACTGAGTACAGGTGCTGATTCAATTTGCGTGTCAATATCTTGAAGGGGGGTGGAGCAATCGCACGTGTTCTGCGCGGGGGTGATTGCTATATCTCAGGAAGTAACCGGCGGAATCAAACGAAAATTGGTCCATAGGTAGACCCTACTGAGTACAGGAGCTGATTTAATTTGTTTGTCAATATCTCGAAGGGGGGTGGAGCAATCAAAAGTTCTTATTTTGTCATTGCACCTACTGTATCTCGGGAAATATTGCTGCGATTCGAATGAAATTTTAATAACACTAACCCAATATGGAAACAAGCATCGAATAAATTTTGGCGCCAATCGTCCCAGGGGGAGGGTGGGGTGATTTTTGCGCTTAGTCAACAATGCGAAAAGTTAATTCATTAAAAAATCGCTTTCACGTTATTTCTTATTAAAACAACTGAAAACTTTCAATGATTTGAAATTTTTAACTGTTGCCAATTTCTTTTTACTAACAAATAAAATGTTTGCAATTAATCTAAACAATGCTTTTGCAATGATTTCCAATTTCGCTCATTGATTCTGCATTTGCAGGGTTATTACAATAATTGGGAAATTGGAGCTGTTTCCAATTATTCGGTCGAGTACGTATTTTATTTTGTAACTGGAATTCATAAGATAGATATAGAAGAAAGTTTCGTGACGGCCACGACAGCTAGTTTTACGTCACTAACGCAGAAACCTTCCATCCTTCCACATGAAAGCACGCTTTCAATGAGGCAAAGATGCCGCATGGAAACTTCGAGATATTTGGTAAAACAATTTGTATCATTTTTTAAATTTTTAAGCAGCATTCCAACGAACATTCTTGTCTTAAAATTTGCAACCATTTGTCTTCTTTACGCATGCCTCTGTTTCTTCTTCATTTGTAATCTGGCCATTTTTCCCTTTCTGATTGCAATCGCGATTCTTCTCTCTTAAAGTTCAGTTCATTTTCCATTCAATCCACAAAATATCTAGACGACACTCATCTTTTTTTTAAATTTATAGACAAAAGAAGAGATTATCTGTCGATGGACCTCATTCAATCCACTTCCAGCAGCCTTGAACTTAGAGCGCTTTTCTGGTGCTCGCTAAAATTTTATCTCTTCGGAAAAAAAGAAAGAAGTTTCCATTTTAAGTTGTTCGTTGACATTTATAACTTTTCTTTTCAAGGACTGTATATAAATATAAGCACCCTTGAAAATGTTTTAAAATTCACTGCAGGTGAAGGGATTTGAAGAAATTATCTTCATTTGTTAGAACAAAATATTTTTTCACCCTAAAAAGTATCAAATAAAATAAGTATGTATTTGATTTCTTGATTGCAATACTCCAAAATTTCAGTTGATCTATGTACATTTATAGTTAGGTTAATACTAAAGCAGCGAATAAAATTTAAATTGAGAGAAGAAGAAATTTTGGCAATATAGTCAAAGCTATTCGAACTAAGCATTATAAGGATTATTTCTTCTCTTAAATTTTCAATAGAAATTTTATTGATTGCTTTAGCAGTAAACTAAATATATATTATGATCAACTGAAAATTTTTATTCTTGTAATAATCAAATACTTATTTTATTTCAAACTTTTTCGTGCTAATCAGAGAAATAGCCTTTAGATTTGAAAACACAATATTATATTTTAGTTTAAAGTTTTTTCATTTGAAATTTATTTGAGGTGAATGGCTTTGAAATTTAAAACAGATTTTTAAATTAAAAAAAAATATATATATACTTTTATTTCAATGTAAATGTATTGCGCAAAAAGAGAGAATGGCTTATATTTACCGTTAATCTGCTCTAAATATTCCCAAGTTTGTAAACACGAATTTAAAAGCAATTTTGAATAAGTATATAATGAAAAAAGAAACGAATTTTACACCGATAACTTGCCTTGAATCAAAGAATACTTTCAAATCCTGCCCTATTTCAAAAATTTCAAATGCCCAAAATCTAAATATATGCCTGATTTAAGTTAGGCCCCCAAATTAAGAATCGAATCACAGCGAATCATCATCGTTTCGAATTATCATATGCAAGAAAACTATATAATGCATGCGTTATATTAGTTGCATTTGTGTTATTTCGAATTCATCAAGAATTCATGTAATTTCACTCAAATTCAAAAAAACACAAAAATAAATATAATTTAGATAAAATGAGAAAGATAGCAAGAAAAAATAAAATGCTTGTATTTAAAGCAGTAAAAATACACCCTTGAAAATTTTGATTTTAGAAAGATCAGTGCAGAGATGGAAAGATAACTTGTGAAAAAGACACCGGACTAGGTAAAATTCTTACTGAACTTAACATGTGCAGAAGTTGAAAGATTCTCGTCTTTAGGATCGATATCGGATTATAAAAGGCGTGTGAATTACTGTGATAAATATAGCTAATATGCATACTATTTGAAGATGAATTCAATGCAAAATTAGAAAGGTCAATAATTTTTTCTCAAGCGTAACAACTTCTCTCCGCTTAAACAAAAAAAGCATCAGATATATTTTTGTTTTTAGTGCATATTTTACGTATTGTTGATGCACACTTGCGTAATCCTGATAATTTTCAATTTAGGGAACAAATCTTGGGGGTGCATATGTCCCCTTGGGCCCTGTGCACGCAAGAAGACAAATATAAATATTCGGTGGAGGTATGAAAACAGAGGTTCTCGATCGGAATGCTTTGTTTTTCCGTAAGGTTTTCATCAGCTCTACTGGAAAATAGCTTCTCCAGGTTTTCTGCACAAACAGGAACATTTGCTGGAGCAGTGTAGCTCGTTCAACTTCTTTGCATATTTAAACATAAAATAAAGAATAAAGCAATTCTGCATGAAAAACCCTACGTTTTGTAACTCTAGTGGAAAAACTCTGGCATAATTATCAAATGAAGAGGAATTTTAATTAGTGTTTGTTGCTCAAGATAGACAGTTGTATATGAAGAGTGGTTCTGAGCGTTACCCCCATTCCCATTAGTTGGAGCGTCTGCCTTCTGCCCTATCCGCTCGAAAAAATCATCAAAAATACTGCCGCCAGTGATGTTCTCTGCAATTTTAATCGTCTGGAAACCTAATAGCTTTCACTTATCTTCAGCTATGCGGTATTGTTTTCATTTTCACTTCAAGAGATGAAAACAATCTTTACATGGATTCTGCTTGCTCTTATGATAATAATACCCCAAACACTCCCTATCACATAACAAAACACAAAGGACAAATTACTATTTTCGAGAAAGACAACTCGTCCGACAACAATGGCTGAAAATATCATCGAATTACGACGTTCATCCAACATTAGATTCATCGATGCATGCCACTCCCAATGACTCCAACAGTCTGAAGACACGACCTTGATCGACGAGGTGGCTACCTTGAAGAATCTCACTTTTTCCCCTCTATCTCTTATTTCTTCTCTCGTTTTAAGCATTATTTATTTTTTATTATATTTGCTTCTGTTTGTTCTATCCAGCCCCACGATTATTATTCTGGACATGTGAATTTTTTTTCTTTCTTTTCTTTTCTTGTATTCGCGTCGAAGAAGAGCAAAGGAATTCGTAGCTGGTGTGGCGAGTGTGAAATAACAGCGTCTGGTTCGAGAAAGGGGCTGTGGGTAGGGTGTTCTGGGACTGGCATTTCCTAGAATGGCTGCAGGCAGACATATATATAAAAGCAGGGACGATATTTCGCTTTTTTTGCAATTGGGAAGAGTGAAAGTGGTCACGATGAAACTGGTGAGTAGCGTTGTGCTCTTCGTTCATTTGTCTCCGTATTGTTTAGCTAGTTTTCTTTCCAACATTCCAAAATGCTTTTGATATGAAATCACATTTTCCAACTGCAATGTTATGTTGTTTTAGCCCAGGTCTTTTCTACTGTACTTGTTTTCGGGACCTTAGCCCTGGTTCCTAAATTTCAGGGGCCCAAAATAAAGAAAAACAAATCACAACTTACTCACATTGGTATAACTTTAAGCTGGGTGCTTTTTAATGCTTGAAAGCACTGTCATGACAACACCCCACCTCCCCCAGCTGCAATTATGGATAATCTTGTGCTTTCATCAAGTGCTAGTATTAATTTAATAATTTATGCAAGGTTGTGACGGAGCTCCCCCCCCCCCCTTCCCAACCATTGAAAGATAGACTCCTAATATGATATCAAAACCCTCTAAAACTCCCACCCCCCCTCTCCCTCACTCGAACTTTCAATACCACCGTTTGCGATTCTACTTGAGAAACCTTTGAGAAACTCCTTGTTAGCAAACTACTACAGTAGAACTGGTTGAAGCCTGCAGCCAAAAAAAGTTTTATTATTTTGAATAAGTTTTTCTCTTTTATTTAATTTGTTTGTAATTTGTATGTTTTAATGGAAGAAAAAATATAATAAGAAGTAGAGAGAGAATGAAGTTTCGGCCTGACCAATTCATGAGGTGGGATTCGATAGCTTCGGCCCATTATTATTTAGGTGGTGAATAATCATTTTTCCCACTGAAATTACATAAAATATTGTCCTGTAAGTTGTACACAATTTTAGCATATTATGAAGTATAGAAAATTAAATTTATTAAAATGATTGTGTGTATTGAAACCCTTGAAACCAGAAACGGTCTCATAATTATCAATATATTCTGCTTAATTTGAAAGTTCTTATGAAATAAATAAGCTACGTTAAACTATGTTTGTTAATAATAGTTTAGAATTAGAAACGTCCTGAAAGTTAACAAAAAGTAAATCGAACCTGAATTTTTATCATTAATTTTTATAAAGTAAAAGATGAAGAGTGTACTTATTCCTTGCACATCCACATTTGATGAAAGATATGTGTCGATTTCATTTGCTATTTTATACAAAAAGCTAACTTTTTATTCAATTATTTTTCAAATAAACAGTTACAAACTAAACGTATTGAAAAAAATGTATATATATAAGTACTGAATGATAATTTAAGTATGGAAGAAAGGAAGGAAGAACGCATGTACATGACAAACAAAATTTTTAAATTAAGAATGTTTAGATATCTATTATAATATTAAGATTTCATGTAAATAGCAACTATTTTCCAGTTAATTTTTTCTGTGATTTAATTTTCAAGCATATCAGTGGGTTTCATTTGAAACATAAACAAAACTGTAGAACACGCTTTTATTCCAACTAATGCTTCATATTACTTATTTATATTAAAAAAATAGAAATCTCTGCTTTCGCGTACTACCAGTACAAAACAAAAACAAACACTTTAATTACTGAAATTAATTTTAAAATGAAACAGTGAGTGAAAAATGTTGTGAAGCACTGAGAATATTAAAACATATGAAGTATAGTATCATAGTGTGCCCATTTATTATGCATTCAATGCTAAAACTATATGTGCAGCAGCCGAAGCTTCGGTACTCGGCGCTTCGGCCAAACTGATCTTCGTGCCATCTCTAACAAAAAGTAAACCATTGCGAAATGTTCTTCACATTTGGAGACTTTTTTTGTCGTGTCCCAGCCAGGCTGGCAATTTGGGGTACGCTGCTTCACTTTTCCAACTCTACCGTAATTTGGTGTGAAGTCTGACTTCCACAGTACACGCATGCCATTGGTACCCGTTTATAGCGTAGGCAACCTTTCACAACAACACATTCACACAAAGAAAGGACAAGGACAGGAGAGAGAAAGCACACCCATGCCCAAGCCGGGACTCGAACTCGGGACCACATCATCCGTGGCAGACTTATCTGAGCACTAGACAAGGTGGCCGGCATTTGAAGACTTGCTGGAGAGGAAAGTGTAAGATCACAAAGTTTTGAAAAACAACATTATCAACTTTTAAATTTCAATTTTGTTGGCTGCTTCAGCATAAACACAAAGATAAATATATGAATATCAAGGATCCCCGGAGACCTCGTTCTCTTAAAGTCACAAAAAAAAAAAAAAAAACCTAAAGCTACTTGTCTTGGACTTTATAAATGCCATTTTTTCTACCTTAAAAAAACTTTGAAAGAAGACAAATAAAGGGACAATTTCAAGTTATTGCCCCTAATAGAAAAAATGTATTGAAGAGATCTGGTACTAAAGCTTCCTTTTTCAATAATATCAGATTGAAAAAAAAAAAAAAAAAAAGTAGGAGAATTACCAAAACCTGGTCATATTGGGCCGCGTTCAAAATTAAAACATATGTTCTCCAGTGTCACCGAAGATAAACTTAATTGACATAAATTACGAAAAATATTTCTGAGGAAACCCCAACGCTTCCTTTCCCACTAACGTTAACCAAAATTATCTGAAACAACAGGTTTTGACGTCATTTTAAAAACGCTAACTGAAGAAGTCTTAACTCTTTTTCTATAAAACCACCAAAGATAGTCTAAAATGGCGTTTCTAAGACTTAAGTTTAAAAAAATTTCTATGGGAAATCCACACAGACCTCCTACACTTTCTCTGACGTCACCAAAAACAGCCTAAAATTGTTTTTTCGGAACTTGTAACGTTTTATACCTACTTTTCAAAGGCATCCAATTTTAGCCCTGGCTGCGGGGAATAATAGAAGATATCTGTGCCAGACATTACAGATCTTTTCTTTTAAAGAATTTTTAAATGAAAAGTGCGTAATTTTTTGGTTCAAATAAAGAATTATAACTAATCAAACATATGCAAATTAAAAAAGTTCCAGTAAGCCTGCCAAATGCTCTGAATGTGTTAGGACAAAAATGCCCTTTCCTACTTTCAGAATCAACACTAAAAGCTAGAAATGCAATTGTTTGCTCCCTATATGCTCCACTAGATGGCAGCACGAATGACTTTTAAATTTTAAAGCGTTCACGTTCCTGGGATTTAATCGTTCATACAAAGAGTAGCAATCAGTGAGAAAATTTACATCAGTTATTAATATTTGAAGTGCAATAAAATTGTAAGTTAAATTTTAATACAATTATTAACTTTTGCTCGCTCGAATTTTTCCTTCTAATCATACAAGTATTTTGACAGCTATAAAAAAATTCAATCACTAATTTTCCAGACAATTTATAAGAAGTTCTAGTTCTGAACCGCTATGCGGGGGCTTTAAATCTACGTGTGACTCAAAGAAATTATTTTTTAATTTTTAATCCGTTTTAAAATCACGGGAAATTTAAAATCTTTTTTATTCGAGTAATTGTTTGGAAGCTATGGTTAGTTTTATATGCGCATCCATTCAAATCATGAGACAGAAATCCCTTTTATATTAAATCAACAAGGCACTTATAACTGAAATACCTGAGATTCTCATCAAACTTTCCGAAATATTATTCTTTGACAGATTAAGCACACATATAATTTTCAAAGAATCTATTACTCAAAATTGATGAGTCAGTTAGTTCTTGGAAATGTTTTAACTAAAGTTCTATGTTTGTAGACTTGTAATTAAAATCTAATGTTTTAACTAAAGTGTCGAAAGTTTTAACTAAAGTGTAGCTCCTACAGAGTTGCATTATAGCTAATTTTAAGGCAGTTACATGGCTTGTAACTCAAATACATATATTTTTTGTTTCACAAAATATTAAAATCAAAAAATTCTTAGATAGGTGTGCTTTAAAATTTTGAAAAAAAAAAAAGATTTAAATATATTTTAATAGTTACACATTCAAATTTTTCAGAGTGAAACTATCAATGGATCAGCAGTTAAAGCAAATAATTTAGGCATATTTTGCAATTTTCTCAAAGTTTTCTTTTAAAATTTTATAACTCAAGTTTAATGGGAGTTACATCTAAATCAGCCCTTGAGGCCATCCGAAATGGAGAAACTAACATCACCACCACTATAAACAACTTGCTCAATCAGATACACCGCAAAGGGAAATCTTGCGTGTTGCAGTGGATACCCGCACATGTGGGTATCGAGGGAAATGATGTGCGCGGACGCCCTGGCCAAAGAGGCACGTAGTCTTGACCAACCTCTCTGCACCATCACACTTGCAGATGCGAATGCAGTGGCGAGATGCAGAATTTTAAACCAGGCCTTAAAGAAACCATTGATAACCGACTTCGACGTTCCTAGAAATATTACAACCACAATCGCCCGTCTCAGAACAGAACATTATAAAGGAATGAAAATGTTTCCTGACGGGACACGGACTTATCCTTGCTGCAGAAACTGCCCAGACACCCAACTCACACCAAGACACATCTTCGAATGCCCAAGCATTACTGCAGAGATCTTGAAACTCGGTTTGCTACCAGATAGAGATCTCCTGCAAGAGACCCTCTACAGTCCTGAGGCAACGAAGTTAGCGGCTACGGTCCTTCGGACCTTCGACAATATTTAGCACAATCCGTAGACACGACATCATCATCATCATCATCAATGGGAGTTACAGAGTTTTATAATAGCTCATTTTAAAGAGAATTGTGCACACTTTTGTTTGCTGTACGATTTGGATAATTTTTGGATTTTTACTCAACAAAATTTCTAATAAAAAAGTGTAAAAAAATCTGAACTGTTATTGGAATTTTTTTTTTCTTTTCTCAATGTATTTTAGTTAACATCCAAATATATTCAAAGCCAGACCATGAAGGGACCAGCAGTTGTATAATATACTGAGAAACACTTTATCGCAATTTTTGCCAACGTTTTTCAAAAACTGCTATAACTTCTGCTCCCTTCACGGTTCCGTTAAAAAAAATGCTTGGATGTATTCATTAAAATGCGTTGAAAATCAATATTGTTTTCAAAATTTTCAGAGGACACTTTTTTTTTTTAATTTTTAAGTTTTGTAGAAAGCGAGTTTTTTTTTTTTTTTTTTTTTTTTTTTTTTTTTTGAGAATTATTCAAGTGACATATCAAATAAAATTGCGCAAAATTATATTTAAAGTGAGCGATTATAGATCTTTTTAGCTTTCACAAAACTTGAGTTATTATATTTTAAAGCAAACTTTAAGCAACAATTACAAGAAAAAATTCTACCTTATTTGCTGTAACTGTTGATTCATTCATAGTACCACTCTAAATTTTTAATGGGTTTATTTATTCAAATACACCTCAAAGGTTCTTTCTTTTCAACTTTTTTAAGGGACAATACCTAAAAGTTTTTGAATTTTAAAATTTTTCGTAAAAACAGTTTTTCTTTTTCTTTTTTTAATTGCTTACAAAGTGCATGAATTTTCTCTAAAATGAACTATAATGCCGTGCTAAGCACAAAAGTCGCATTTGTAGAAGAGTTCAAAATGAGAAATTGCCGTCTAAAGTTTCAGTGTATTTGATTCAGATGCTACGTTTTCAGAAATTTTTTTTTTAAAGATAGTTTCCGCGAACAAATAAAAAGAAACATTGTATTCAAGTGAAATATGTGACAGAGAACCACCCGGTGACTGTAGCTCAATTTTGATAAGAAGTGCAGTGCAGATACGACGTTGGTGCTTAGCATGGCACTATGATACAACTCTGTTGCTTTCCTAGACTTGAATTGTAACATTTAAAAGCATGCAAGTAGAAAAAAGTGCTTTTGATGGATTTCAAAAATTTAGATTTTAAGTGTATAAAAGTTTCATGAAAATCGGAAATAAGACTGAGATTTTTTTTTTTTTGATTTGACATAGAATAATCTACAGGTGATATGTACGCAGTGGAGTAGCACCTCAGTTATCTGAAACACTTTTTAACAGATTTACTCTTACTTGATTTCAGTTTCCTCATATTTATTGTTTGTGGGTAGATAATATCACTTTATCAGCAGAGTCTAATACCAGTAGCAGATTACCACACAGGCTACCTAGGCTTCGTCTTGGAGCCCTATCTTCCTAAGGGGCTCCAATTTTTTCGCAATTTTTCTTTTTAATAGGTTATTTTATAGGTAGGAAAACTTCATTTCATGAAAATTTCATGTAAAGTTGTCCCCAAGTTTTTTTTAGAATTGCTTGGTAAATACGTAGGGGAATGTGGGGCAAGTGAAATAGGGAGTCAAAGTGAAATTGTAAAATCATTTTAACAATTTGCAGTCAGACCTATCAAGCAATATTTTGACTGAGTTCCTAAACCAACTGTTAATTCTTATCAAAAAAAAATAGATCAGCGAAAAAAATTATACAAGTCACTTTCAAAATTTGATACACTTATTGTAATACTCGTGGTTTTTAAAACACATTTATTGTTATTATAAAATTATAAAATTCTTATGATCAGCATTTTAAGTACTGATTGAAATCCACTGACATACATGTTTTAATTTTAAATGTTCAATGCTATTTGTCAAGTGCATGCGGGGCAAAGTGAAATAGTTCATTTCGTATACTTATTCATTTATTAAATCACGTACGTATTTCTTCATTTATTAATTTATTTATATTCATTTACTGAAAAATTTACTTTTTTACTCATTCATTAACTCATGTTCTTATCCATTCTCTATTTTATTCACTCATTTATTTTTTTCTCGTATATTAGCTAATTTATTTTTTCATTTATTTATTTATTCGTTTATTTTTCATTAATAATTATTTTTTTCGTTTATTTATACATTTATTTAATGAAAATGACTGTTAATCGTTGAATAGAAAATTCTTTCTAACAAAAATATTTCATTTTTCACTTTTCCCCGTGATTTTTTTGAAGCAAAATGTTCCACCTTTTTTTCTGGAAAAAAACTGCCTAAAATAAAAAAATATTTCAACGCAAGTTGTATTGCAAAATACATTGTTCCTTTTCTGTGTGCAATGATTTTTAGAACAAATAGTCCATTTATTCCTTTTGAAGCAGGTAAGTAAACTTAAGTATTACACTTTGCCCCACACTCCACTACTTTTTTCTTTTGAATATTTATGTGTGGGAGGGGGCAATATGCTCTTCACTATTTAATCCAGCTCTTAAAGTGTTATTATGAAATGAATAGGCAAAAGTAGTAGCGGTGCTACCTATGTGCAAACAGAGCGATTGCACAATGCACAAGACTTCGTGGCACTATATGGGTGATTCTACAAAAATGGGCAAATTTGTGTTCCATACTGATTGCTCTTTTTTTTTAATTTAATAAAAAACTATTTTGGGAATATTTTTATGCGTCTTTTGTTCTATAATTTTCGTTATTAACAATGTCAATATTTAATTATTATTCATTTTAAAAAAAGGATATTCGATTGAAATGTCATCCACATGCCCTGTCCCATAGGTACAATTTTCACAATCAATGGAATATAGAATTAAAAAAATAAGTGATTTTTTTTCAAGAGTTTTTTATTTATAAATATGAATGTGTGCAAGATGTAAATCACAAAAAAAGCAAAATAACATGAAAATAATATCTCTTCAAGTTAATCTAAACTTTGTCCCAGCGATTATCAGTCATCCACATGTCTAAAAAGTATAGATATTTTTCTCTGAAATGTTTTATTTCAAAATCTGGCAACACATCTTAAAATAAAGCATGGAACTTTGTTATTCCTGGCTGAGGATTAATTTTGCTGTTCTGCAATTACTTTTTGATAAAAAGCAAGCTAAACTCAACTTTCAAGGCAAGTGTTTTTTATCTTTGTCATTAACATGCCCCACAGAATGCATGTAAAATGTACATGTAAATAAATTTTGATCATGAATAATCTTAAGGCTTACATTTGCGGATTCTAATTCGAAGTGAAGCCGAAAAATATTCAGATATGACTTTTGGAGAACACAATTACTTGTGATTTGCCATTCACATGCCCTTTTTCTATTGTCATTCACATGCCCCAATATAAGACACATGGATGAATCAAAAGCCAAACTATGACAGTACAATGTTTAAAAATTATGTCTAACAGTTTACTGGTTGAAAAATTTCATTAATATACCTATTGTGTTTGTGTTATTCACATACTTACTGTCTTATATTCACATACCCAATGTGTCATCCACATGTTCTTTTTATCATTCACATATGCCTTCAAAAAAATAAAAATCCAAAAATACAATAAAATACAAACATTTAAGCTCTGCTGATATTCTGTTTTAATTATGTAACTTATCAAGTGCTTTGCTGATTTTTTTCAGATTTTAATTATAAATTAATTTTTTGCAATCTACATGTTAGAAATATTCCCATTTTTGTAGAATCACCCATATACAGGTGCCTCACAAGGTGTAGGTGTTATCCCTTGTGGATAACACCTACACTGCGAAGATTTAAAAATTTCTTTTTGCATTGACTTAAAATGATGGAATAGAAAGGGGGGGCCTCTAAATTATTGTGGGCCTTGCACTTACTTTGAGTTAGTCGAACCCTGGTTCCTACTGCAGACACTTAATTATCCGTGGAACAAGTTTTTTTAAATTTAACTCAATTCAAAAGGAATTGAATTTTAAGGCAAAGTATATTTTTATTAATTGTTTTTAATACGTATTTTTGCTTTTTGAAATCAAGGAATAAAAACAAGGTTAACTACGTTATTAAAATGCACGGGCTATTGACTCACTTGACAGCCAATGTTAATTTGCTTTCTATTTACCGAATGAGGTCCAGTCTAGAATGGTTCACAAACCTATGATAAAGAAAAATTTGTCCTAGAGATCACGGCTGTGGCTCATTTTTTTTACCTTTATCCACCCTAATATACTGCTAAAAATTTCAACCTCCTACTTAAATAAAAAGACGGTGCTCAACGCTCAAATAGTTCTCCAGTTTTTGTCAATTTCAAGCGTCTTTCGGTTAAGCGGCAAAAAAAAAAAAAAAAAAAAAATATTTTGCTATCATTATTGTTGAATCTTATGCTCAATGATTACCTGAATCCTAATATGGCCACCCTTTTCTCCATTGCCTCCCACTTTTCGAAAATAGCTCCCCCCTCCCCTCCTATTTCACACTTTTTGAGTCACACTAATAGTTTCGATGAATAATCTAATAACTGAATGATGACAAAATTTGGGTCAATTTGTCATGCAACTTTAGTAGGAAGACTATCATTAAAAGAAAGATACCATGTGTAGGAAGCCGAGGTCTGAATTTTTCTTACTTTTTACCCCTTAAGTTCATATTTATTGGCAATGAAATATTAAAACAATTTTACCTTAGTACGTATAAACCTTTTATACATCGTGGGGTTACAAGTGAAACACAGTCAAAATTATTAATTTTCAGATTTTTAGTTTTTCTTACACACAAAAATGAGCTGTTTCTACTGGTGGAACCCACTAAGTCATATCTTTATTATGCAATGCTATACTAGTGAAACACACTAAGTCGTATAATTAATGATAATTATTAATGCCCTACCATTATCATGCTGGGGATAATAATATAAAATAAGTATGCCAGAGTCATGAATGATTCGTAATAACCAAAAAATACCATTACTATTATTTAATTTGATTTAATTATGTCGATTCCAAAGAAGTTAAAATAACAATTTTTTGATTAGCGTTTTCTCAAAATCATGTTTTTTGACTTAGTGTGTTTCACTTGTAACCCCACGACATATATTATCAATGCATAAATTTTTACAGTTTGTCCCAATTTAACTTACAACATTTCTATTTCCTCAACCGTTAGTCCTAGATGCATTCTTCCTATTGCGAAAAAGATTAAAATAAGAGCTCGAAATAAGGGATTGAAAGACAGAAAAAACAAGTTTTGCTTTTGCTTTTTGTGTGGTTTTTTTCCAAATAAATAAACGAAAGCGGATATTTCAATAATTGCGAAATGGGCGCGGTCTTCAAATTCTCGGAGTGAATAATAGAATTTTGGTAACCCTACGCAAATAACTATTTCCTTAATCTGTGTTAACAAAGGAAAAACTTTTCTAGCGTCCAAAGCGTCTATTATCGAGTAAGTTCTTCAGAAAAAAAAAATGTTCTTTTTACGGCAATTTCAAACAATGAAATGAACGTACTCTACCACCATATGAAGACAATAGAAATCGCTATAATACTAATTTCATAAAAAGTTTGAATTTTGTGTTATTTGTTTTTTGCTTTTGTACATGCAGGCATTACTGGGAACTGTGCTCTTTAAATTGAAATGGAAGTTTTGTCCCAGAAAATATTAAATTTATTCTTGTAATTAAAATAATATTATAGCGACTCCTGTTCCACTAAAACTCGATAATAGCTTCAAAACAAAGAAAGAATGAAAAAAGTCGGTCGACAAATACAAAAGGAGATAACGCCGCAAATTTTTTTCTTCACTATGAAGATTCTAAGCACGGGAAGAAACTCACCATATAATTAGAAGATCAAACAAAGACCGAAAGCAGGATATTGCATGCAGTAGGTAGGAGGCTGGTGGATCGTGCCCACTGGAAAAAAAAAAGGAGGAGGACTTCCAAGTGTCAAAAATTGCTCTGAGGATTTGATTGATCACACTTGACGACCAAATCCATTTGTAAGAATGGGAACCGAAATGCAAGGTTTTCTTTGCCGATTCGTATAATTTCAAATGGCAAACTTTTTCATTGTACCCGAAACACAAGGATAGACCTAGTGGTAATTTGATATCTAGATAGCAATCTTCTGACCTATGAACTCTTTTGGGCTCAATGAAAACGATCCTATGAATTGCATTTTAATTCCAGCAATTTTTAGAAATCTGACCTTGGTAGGAGGACTGACTGTTGGGGGAAACGTTGTAACCAGAATGCGTTTTTTCTTTCGTTCTACCTTTCTTAATCTTTATACTTTTCAGCACATCCGCTTGTGATGAGGTCTTTAATGCAATTGCGGATAAACTGTTTTTTTTTTTTTTTTTTTCATTTTTCGAATTAATAGCACCAAACAACCGGAGACGACACATTGTAAGGCAAAACCAATTTAAATTACCACAAAAAAGGGGGGGGGGGGGTAAAGGCCGAACAGATAAAGCTGATTTCCTTCCTTCATTTTATTTTCATTTTGTAAAATTAATTTATATTATTGGATTTTAACATTACTAATTAAATGACGTCCGAAAACGTGCAATTTGGCCATAAAAATCAAGACAGATGCCCCCCCTCTATATACTTCCCCTTTCCGTTAAAAAGTTCCATATGAATAGGTTCTTATAATATGCAGTAGAATGTCGCTTATTCGGTCCTTGTTAATTAGGATTTCCGTCTAATCTGGATCAAAATTGGTGACTGTTAAAAAAAATGCATGTTTATATAAAAAATTCAAAATTATGACAGCAAGAGTAACTTCTGGCAATGGCGTTCCCAGAAATTAATACCAGCGCAGTCACTGGAACAAAAGAAGCAAATTTTCCAGTTTCGAATTACCAATGGGGGGTGGGGACTGAAGCATACGTATATTAGTTATATTTGTTCTCTTCGTAATTCTTCAAAGATTTGATCAAGTTAAACTACTGGTGATGTATCATATGTCGCAACTCGCATATTACGACATAGCGTGTTCGTTCCAAGTCCAAGGAAAGAATCCAATTTCTAATCTATTGTATATTTACAAGCATATCACACACATCACAAATTAAACTACTAACTAATTCTACTATTTACAATATTCATTAACTTTCATTCCATTATGTTTCATTCTAAATTTAATTGTTTTATCCCACTCGGATCCTTAAATGATCCGAGCCCAACACATATGTCTTTACACTACGCAGTGTCCGTTCTATCTGCTTTTGGATTCCCTATCCGATAGGGAAGATGCCCCTTAATTCCCTCTTCAGGGATAATCCAGTGGCTAAATTGCCACATCCTCCCGCCCCGAAAAGGAATCCAATCATTTTGCATTACAATCTCATTTGAAATTCAAAAAACATTGAATATTAACTTCAGAAATTAAATCATATAATTATTATAATAATTTAAAAAATATAATATTAAATATTAAACAATTATCACTACAACTTACTGCACAGTAACACTTTCAGATCAACACAACATTTTAGTTACAATATAAGAACATGAATTACTCATCTGCTCCGATTTCTAAGTTGTATAACAATTGAACTGGGCGTTTTAGGAAGCCGGAACACGTTTTAAGAATCACTGATCTTACCTTCTTGTCACGTCCCTCGTGAACTTCAATAATTCTTTCGAGTTTCCACATTTGCCTGGGAGTTTTCTCTTCCCCTATTAATACTATGTCATTCACATTAAATTCAATTTTCACATTTACTGGTTTACAAATATTTGCACTTCTGAACTGAAGAAGATATTCTCTTTGAAATCTTTTCCAAAAATTATTTAACAATTTTTCTCGATATAAGAATCGTTTGATTAAATTCTTTTTGCCTTTGACTGATTCAACCTTTGCATTACCAGACCAGTCTGGCAACGCGGTTAATCTCCTTCCAGTTAAGAAGTTAGCAGGAGTGAGAGAAAATGGTTCGTGAGGTTCATTATATACGTAAGTTAACGGTCTAGAATTAATTATTGATTCTATTTCTGCCAAAATAGTTTGCAATTTTTTCAAATGAAACTAACGCCCTCCCCAAAATTTTCCTCAACCCGATTTTCGTGACACGAACCATTCTCTCCCAGTATCCTCCCCACCAAGCAGCACGTTCTACTATGTACTGCCAGGTGATGCCCTTTTTTCCAAAATAATTTTGCACTACAGGATCATTGAGGTTTGAATATAGTTTCTTGAGTTCAAGTTCCGCACTTTTAAATGTTAGTGCATTGTCTGAATTCACGATTCTGCATATGCCTCTGCGGGATATGAATCGTCTAAAAGCTAGAAGAAAATGTTCAGTACTTAAACTGGACACTACTTCGAGGTGTACTACCCTTGTAACAGCACATGTAAATAATGCAATGTAACTTTTTTCCTGGTCCTTAGTATACAGTGGGCCTGCGAAATCGACCCCTACGATCTCGAAACTGTTAAGCGCACTTGTGCGATTTGATGGCAATGGTGCTGTTGTCTGATTTCCTTACTTAACGTTGAATCGCTTGCACCTCATGCACTTATTTAATGCTGATTTTACAGCCTGTCTACCACGCAAAATCCAGAAACGTTCTCTCAACTGTGTAAGTGTATCTGAGACACCTGAATGGAGTAGGGTTTTGTGTTCGTTAAATATTAAGAGTTCTGTAAACTTGGTTTTATTCGGAATAATTATTGGATGTTTGGATTGAAAATCAAAAGGTGAGTTCTGAAGTCTTCCTCTTATTGCGATTAAATCATCGGATGTCAATATTGGGTTGAAATTATAGAGTTTAGAGGCAGGACTAATTGGTTCATTAATTTTCAGCTGGATATATTCCTTATCGAATTCTTTTCGTTGAACAATACGAATCCAGTATTTCTCTACATTCTTAATTTCGTTTGCAGAAATGCTTCCGGTTATCCTTTTGTCTCCAGTTCTGCAGTTTCTAATGAATCTCATGACGTAGCTCGTTACCTTAATGCTTTGTTCAAATCGCTGCAGTTTTCCAAGTTTAGCAGAGGTTCCACGGGTTCGCTGTTGATTTGCAATGTCACTACACTTTGTTTCTTTTCTTCAGCACAATGAATGTCAATGTCAAAATTGGAATTTTTGATGTTGCATGGCATATATAATTCACGGAGCCATGCCGGTCCACAAAACCACTCTTCATCATTGATTAAAGTTTGAACCTTGAGTCCTCTTGTAAGCTTGTCCGCAGGGTTACTTTTTCCATGACAAAAAACCAATTGGAGGGATCTGTTTTGCTTTTAATTTCCATTACCCGGTTCCAATGAATACATATCTGCTAGTCTGACCAATAGAAAATATTCTTTTGTTCTAGTTTGGGGAATGCATCTTGCAAGTAAGATCCCAATCTCGATGAAATTAAGGCACCCATTAATTCCAGTCGTGGGAGCGTCATTTTTTTTAATGGGGCTACGCGAGATTTAGACACTATAAATTTCGTTAAATATTTATGTTCTTGTTTTGTTCTGAAGTAAGCCACGCATCCGTAACATTTTGGGCTTGCATCTGAAAATACGTGAGCTTCTAATGTTTCCCATTCAAAATAGGTAAAATACAATCTGGGAATTGTAAAGTTTTCTAGTTCTTTTATTTCACTTAACCATTCGATAAACAATAACTTCATTTCAGAAGGAACGCTCTCATCCCATGATATACCACTTTGCCATATAGATTGCATCAGAAGCTTTATTCGTACTGAAACAGGATTAAACATACCAATGGGATCATAAAGCATACCACAAGCTGCTAAAATTACTCTTTTAGTTGTTCTTTTAGTGTTCAAAACTTTCTGAAATTGGTGAATGTCTAATTTCAGATTAGGGCAATTCCATGCAAGTGTGGAAAAGCGGTGGAAAAATCAAATTACAGCAATGCGTCTGTTTTGCATATTTTTTGGTTTAAAAATGTTAGAAATTTATTATTTATACTAATTTTTTGTCAAGAATGTAGTATTTTTAGTTTGGCAGTAGTTTGAAGTTGGAAATGGATTTTTTAACTTTTGGTAAAGTAAATGATCAATCTTTGAACGTTGGTAACTTTCAATTTCTTTCTTTAGATTACTGTTTTGAAGGAAAAATATAGATTATTACACTTTAATTCAAAATTGTGAATTGCTAAAACGAATGTTTTCACTTAAATTAAGTGATTTATGTAAACTTCAAAAATGCACAGTTCTATGTAACGCAAGTTACCAAAAACATGTTAAAGTTCATGCTGTGCATAAAGAAAGGGCAATGCAATGTTAACAATGCTATATGTTCTATCTTATAAGTGTGTGTTAAGTAAGTAGCTAATTTTTTTTTTTAATACTTTTTATTTAATTTTTTGTTCTACAATAAAAACGTGTAACGTAAGTTACCGACATATGCAGGTAATGTACGTTACATATGTAGAACTTAAATACTTGTGTTTATAAAGAATGTAAATTGTGAAATAAACCTATGTGGTTAGTAGGAGTAATTTATTCAAGAATTCTTTTAAATGTACTGTATTTACTTAATTTAAATTAATCATATTTCCTAAAATGTCTCTATTTGTTAATAAGATTACAATACACCTCTATTATAAATTACATGTTTCTTTTTGGCTTTTAAGCCATTAATTATCTCTAAACAATATCACTACATTCAGATTATTTAGGAGGTAATGTACTACGAATTATTCAAAAATGACTTCTGTTATGATTTAAACTTATCAAATATGTTTTGGAAAAAACAAATATAGAATATTTTATCGCTTTCAATTGAAATATATTTTATTCTGTATTAAAATGCCACTGAACTCTGCAGAAAAGATGCGCTGTAGAAGGGGTACGAGAAAAGTCATGTAGATATTACAGATTCATAAATAAAAGTCACTCTTGATGTTATTGAAATATGTTTGAAAAAGCAAAATTTATTAAAACTATATTCTGAAGATCCGCACATTGACAATCAACATTTAAGAACTAGAAATGGACAAACTGGATTTTCGTTAAGTTAAGTATTTCAAAAAACAAGAAGATAAAACAGAGATAAAAGCTGGTGAATGGTGTGTGATGAAGTACGAAAATACATTGTATCCTTGAAATGAGACGATTATTGAAGAAAACGAGTTAAAAGTAAAAGTATTGGCTGCTGTTGGAAACTTTTATAAATGGCCAGAGACGACAGATGAAATTTATTATGAGAAAGAAAACGTGATTCGAAAAATTGAACCTACCTGAACTTGTTAACAACAGTGACTAGTTTGCATTTAAAAGTCTTATGCTATGTAATATTTTTGATTGGTCATTGAATTTGGCATTAAATTTCTATAAATTCAATTCATAATTGTTAATTTTCAATATTTTGATCTAAAATAAGCTGTAATTTTCATTCATTAATTTTTGTAATAAAGATTTGCTTGTAAGTAAATTTTGTAACGTAAGTTACTCAGTCAAAAATTCCGATAATTCTCAATTTTTGAAATAAATTTTTAAATTTATGAAAATAAATTCCTAAGCATTAAAAGGAACTGATAAAATATACTTCAAACAAGAAAACAGCAGTAATAGAGCAGAAATTTGTCTTGGAACCAATTATCATATGTCATTCCCTTTTTGTATAACGTAAGTTACTGCCTTGTTTTTGACTGCTAAATTTTGTAAAATTTTAATGCATCGAATATTTTTGCAATTTAGTTTTGCTTTTGACTGTCACTTTCATCGAATGCTTTTATACAAGGTTTGTATAACAATATTTGTCTGTACTGAGGTGCTAAATGCCTAAGCGTTGGTCAAAATGTAACGAAAGTTACCGTGGAATTGCCCATTATCTTCAACGTTGTCCCAAATTAGACCTAGAACTTTTAAGGGAACACCCGTCTCTTCGGAAGTTTCTCGAAAGTCTATATTATCACGTATCCAGGCATCATTGAGAATTGAAGAATTTGAAACCCAACGTCTCAAGTTCATGCTTGCTTGGCTTAGTATAAATATCATGTCTTTGCTCAATTTCAAAGTCTCCTGAGGATCTGAAGATCCGTTGTTAAGATCATTTACGTAAAGATCACGAAGCATTTCACATGCTCCTGAGTATTATTTTTCATATTTTCGCAAGTGCAGCCTTAAAGTTGCTGATAATAAAAATAAACTGCACTTAACGCCAAAGGTCGCTCTTATAAATTTTAGAATGTCGACATTGCTAGGGCTGAGATCGAGAGTAGGATCATTCCTCTTTACCTACAAAAATTTTAAGAATGCCCTATCTTCCTCAGCTATTCCTGCCTCTAAAAACGCGCGCTGGATATCAGCGCAAAATGCTACCTTGTGTAACATGAATCTTAATATAATACTAAGCAAATTGGGATTTAAATCAGGTCCGCTTTCTAAACAATCATTCAGTGAAGATTTCCCTTTAATTTTGGATGAACCGTCGTAAACTATTCTGACCTTTGAACTATCCTTTCGTTCGCGCACTACAGTATGATGCGGAAGAAAATATCCTACGTTTTTACTTTGATCTAATTTCTCATCAATACGTTCAACGATACCGTCCCTCAAGTGTTCACTAATAATTTCATTATATTTTGAATACAACTCTTTATTTTTCCTTAACATATTTCCTAAACTGAACAAACGACGTTTAGCAATTTCAAAATTACTAGCTAATTGTTTACATTCACCTTTCCATAGCAATCGAGTTTCATATCTGTTATTTGTATATGTCGTATTTTGTTCAAATATTTCTAAAATTTCTTCATTTGAAAGATCAACCTCTTTTTCCGCATTTATCCCAATCGTTTCCATTGACCATAGTTTTTCTACTCTTTCGAAATCTAATTCCTCATTTTCTACGAATAAGTGATTAACAATCGCTTTCTAATGATCATTATATTCCTGATCTTTCCCCTGAAGTAAAAATCCAAAAATACTCTCAACTGCCATTAATCTCTTACTAATCCTTATGTTCCTTTCTCCCAAAATTTCAGCGATAAAATCCGAGCCGATCAAAACATGAATTTTGTCATTTGGAGAAGTACTAACATATGCTAACTCAATGCCTTTTGCGAAAGCGGCATTCTTTGCCCATTGAGAAGGAATTTTAATTTGTGCTAATGTAATGCAATCGACCACAACTGCTCTGATTTTTATTTTCCGACTAAAATCTTTCGTATTTCGCAGGGTTACTTCTACAATATCATAACTGCGCGTTTTCGAGATTTCATCTCCAAATGTGTGAATACTTAACGATTCTTTCTTAATCGCCTTCAACCCCAACGCCTTCGTAAGCTCAACTCAAGATCACTGAAATATTACATGCCATGGACTCCAATAGCGGCCTAGCTGCCGCCCAATCACAACACACCGCACCGCTAGGATTCCCCCCGTGATTTTCTCACTCGGGGAGCATCTTCACACAACGATCGACATGGGAGGTAGAGGGCTTCGCCCTAGGTACTCCCGAGGATCAAATGTTTTTTAGATTTCGTCCTACTTCCAGAATCCGACATACAACGCAAGAATCCGACATACAACGCAATAACTGATATTTACTTCCTTGTTCTGTTTTAACCATAGCCGAAAAAGTTTGCAACAAAATCGATTGCTGGGCCTTTTAATTTCATTTTTATTCTTCGAGAAAGTTACCAGCGACGCAAGATGGTTTTCCCCTTGCTTACCCTCTTGCTGCGTTACTTCTCCCGTTGGCGGGGGTGAAATATTTTTCTTTCACTCTGTTCCCTCTCTCAAATGAGGGAGTTATGGGATAAGGAATTGCAGTGTTTACACCTCAGAAATTTACGATCGCAGAACCGTCTCAAGTGATCTCGAAAACAGATGAAACACAGACCTTTAGCCATCAATGCCCTTTTCTTCTCACTAACACCGAGGCCGCAATCATGACTCATATGACTTTGAAAGCAGAATATACACCTCTGACTACTGAAGTGCCCATTAAACGATGATGAAGTACAGTTTCCCTGTCTTTGATTGAAATTATCCCTGCTATCATCGTTTCTCTGAGGCCAGGAATTCTTTTCCTTTACATGAGTAGCTAAAACTGCAGCAGTAGATTTGTAGCTAGAATATTCATTTCGTTTCGGATTCGAATAAGTTGTCTCATTCGGAGAGCTTGAGTCGTTCATTTTATTCTGCGATGGGTATTCCTTTCTATTTGCGTTTTTGGGGTTAGCTAATATTAAAGACGCTTCCCTACATTCTACTTCAGTTCTTATAAATTCCACTAAATCCGTAATATCAAATAATTCGCTAGTTTTGCGCATCCTATTGTAACTTAAATTTAATTCTTCCGGTTATTTCTACAGAATTACGGGGCATAATAAATTGCCGTACGTCCCGGTGGCAACTCCTAATGATTTTAGCGATCTTATTTGCACTTCTATTGCATCATACATTTTTCGTAACCCAGTTACATTAGCACATGATTTGACTGCTTCTACGAGCAAAAGCTTATGCATATGGGATGACATAATTATATCGGTTCGTCCAAATCTTTCCCTCAGTAATTTTATTGACTCATCATAATTTTGATCGGTCAGCGAGAATCCTGATACCGCACTGCGCGCAACACCTCCCAAATATGATTTAAGATATGTAAATTTTTCCACTTTAGTCAATGAGTTATTATTATAAACCGCGACTTCGAAAAAATTCCAAAAATCCAAAAAATAGCTACAATCTCCATAAAATGTTCTTATATTTAACTTTGAAAGTTTTACAACATTTGTATTTCTTCATCACGAAATATTACAGCTTTTAATTTCCCCATGAGCTGAGACTTTAGGCTCAACAGCTCCTCGATTTTATCTTCCTTCGAATAACCGTCCGAATCGATTTCCCTTCCCAGAGTAGCCTCTATTTTTGTCAAATGCTTAGTTAGAGAAATTCTTAGCCCCCTACGTAGCTCTTTTAACCTAGCTACTTCCATGGTAAAAACTTGACAATAAGCAATTCAAATTGGATATAAAAATAAGCCTACCTCAATCTCAGCGCCTTTTCGACTTCGTTGAAATCCAACGTGGTATAAAAGTTCGTTTCAGTCCTTAGATTTCCATAGACAAATCACGTCCGGGTCACCAATTAATTATGTCGCAACTCGCATATTACGACATAGCGTGTTTGTTCCAAGTCCAAGGAAAGAATCCAATTTCTAATCTATTGTTTATTTACAAGCATATCACACACATCACAAATTAAAGTACTAACTAATTCTACTATTTACAATATTCATTAATTTTCATTCCATTATGTTTCATTCTAAATTTAATTGTTTAATCCCACTCGGATCCTTAAATGATCCGAGCCCAACACATACGTCTTTACACTACGCAGTGTCCGTTCTACCTGCTTTTGGATTCCCTATCGGATAGGGAAGATGCCCCTTAATTCCCTCTTCAGGGATAATCCAGTGGCTAAGTTGCCACACCTTAGACGAGATTTAACAAATCTCTAACCCTACTGAAAACGGTTTTCTACTTTGCTACGTCGTATCTAATGTATGGGAAAACTTCACATTGATATGTTTTATAACGATGCGCTAAGCTAATACATATCGCAGTTCCAAGGGACCGGCTGAAAGCTTCGAGTTATCCGATAACTCGAGTTATAAGAAGACCCTACAGTCTTCTTAAGAGTTTGGAACCCAATGAAAATTTCGAGATCTTGGTATATTCGAGAAAAAGGGCTTCGAGTTATCGAGACTCGATTGTATAAAAATTTTCTATACTTGATTGTTATCTGTATGCCAGTGGTTAAGAGCCATTATTTTGAAATTTAGACAAGGTGTGCTGACAGTGATATATTTTGATTTTCCTCATTTTTTTATCTGTGAAAGTGGGTCATGAGAAGTAAATTTCTGAAGTTTTTAGCTTCCCAAAAAATTTTTTCTCTCGGTAACAATTCCCCCAAAGTTAGATGTTTTGCAGAGCTTTTTTGAAAAAACGACCGAAAGACACATTTCAGTGGGGTGCACTTTTTTTACAGAAACACCACCTCAAAGTTACATTTACACTTATTGATTGTACAGTGTCTGGTTATCAGGACCCCCATTGTTATTTGGGTTGGGGATTGTTTCTTTCTTTAGTTAAGCGACCGCAAAGTATGGTTTTTAGTCCTTTCCCCCAAAAAGCAACCCCACGAAATTTTTTAAACGCGTACTGAAAATTTATACTATGAAGAGTATATGAGGTGCAAAAATCGTTCAATATTTCGTTGCTTTGAAGAGAAAAAGACTGATATTTTTCATATTTTCAAAATTTGTAGTTTTTTGATCGCATTTAACTCAAAACAGTAACCCTAGAAAAAATGACTTTTATGGATTATGGAACCTACAGATGTGTAGAATAACTTAAAAATGAAAGCAGCGTGGGGTCTCTTCTAGTTTTCAAGAAAATATTTTTTTATAGCTCATTTTAATGCTTTTTTTCTCATGATAAAATGTGTCCATCAAGTTGGTCAGATCTGATAAAACTTTAAGTATGCAGTAATGGTGTATATAAATTTGTATAGAGAAAGAGAAAAGGACGAAAAACAATTATGTCTAATTTTTATAATTTTTAGTTTTCTCACTGCAATAAACTAAAACGATAAATTATTACTAAGATAACTATTAAATGTACATATTGCTAGCTTTGAAATGTTGGAAAAAGTAAATTCGGTGAGGTATCTTCAGAGGCATTCCAATGGGAGGTCACAGTGACCTCCTGAAAATTTTCATATTGAAAAACTAGAAAAACGATGAATCATTACTGAGGGAATTATTGAATTTACATATTACTAGCTGACAACAATTGGAAATATTGGAAAAAGTAAATACTGTGAGGTATTTTTAGAAACTCCCCAATGGGAGGTCAAAGGAGGTAATTGTGACCTACTGAAAAATTTCAAATTGGAAACTTTTTCTAAAGATTCAGCAACTTTGGAAACAATATTGCAACATGGAAATTTTCTATTTATTTATTTTTCACATGTAGGTTTGATGGTATTTTGTGATTCGGAAAAAATAGGAAATTTCTTTTCAAGTAAAGAACATCTTCTTGAGAAGTATAAGATACTCATGGGCGCGCGAGCTTAAATTTTTACAAAATACGATCAAGCACACATGCAAAAATGCGTCATTAAACTATCTTAATGTTGCGATACTTTTTCAAAATTTGCCGAATCGTCAGCAAAATTTTTCAAATATAAAATTTTTCGGGAGGTCTCTGTGAATTTTGGGAATTTTTACCGAACGAATAAATTTTTTTGCGAAGCTAAAAACTTCAGAATTCTCACTCCTTATGATCTACTTTTACATATAAAAGAATGAGGAAAATCAAGAAATGTCATTGCCAAAATTTCCCTGTTTTGTCTGATTTTCAAAATAATGACCCTTAATCACCGAAGTTTCAACTGCGGAAAAGATCAAACCAATCATTGGCGGAGTCAAGAGGAGGGTCCATTGGGTCTGAATCCTCACCCAAATAAGTAAACAAACTCAAAAATAAACATGTTTCAAATTTTTCACACATATTTTTCCTACTAGTAAAAGAAAACTCGAAGTTTAGTACATATTTCCCGCACCTTGTATAGTATAAAGAAAATTAAATTTGAAAACATACCCTCTCTCCTTTCTTCCTCCCCCTTCTGTCATTTAAAAAGATAAAAACGCATAATTTCACAAAAAAAAAAAAAAAAAACTTGTTCCGGTCAAATACGCTTTTAGTACAGTTCCAAGTAAGAGGTAACTTCGAAGTCAAAGTATGGTCTGAATTCTTTGTTAAAGTTGATTTGAGGTAAAAACTTTTTAAATCCATATTCATTAATTTGTTAGACGATTTTAAATACCAAAATTGAGTACATCTGTTATTGGGCTGTTTTTTTTTTCCTTTTTCTTTATGTATTAAATTAATATTAAGTATTATCAATGTATTAATATAATGGACCCTCTTTAAAAGTAAATCCTTTTTATGCCACTGATACCGTTAACAACTTCTGTCTCAACATTCCTCTTTAAAAAATCAACTTCTAAGTTTTTTTTTTTTTTTTTTTAATATCACGCGTGGAATATTATAAAGCATGAGCGCCGTGTACAAGCTTTGTCTAAAAGTACTCTCTGTAGTTAAATAGTTAAAAATAATCTCACTTTTAGTGAATTATCTTTGGTATCATAATACATGAAACAATGTATTTATCTTTTTTTTTTTGTTATTACAGATCATCCTTTCGTTACTTCTTGCTGGTGCATTGGCTGCTCCAGCATCCCAATCCATGACCTTTAACGACGACGGGTCCTATCGATTTTATTACGAGACCGGCAAAGATGGCGGAAGCCACAGCAGGGAAGAGTTTCGCCACCCCGATGGAGTTGTCGTCGGCAAATTCTCTTATGAGGACCCAAATGGTGAGATGAGAGAAGTCAGCTACCGTGCAGATGATTCAGGATACATAGCTGAAGGAGACGTGGGTGTCCCTGATGCCCCGAAAGGCAAATTCCCAGCTGATGTCCGGAAGAAGAGCAACCAGATTCTTCTCAGGAAGTGTCCGCTCCCCAAATTGTCCACACTGAAGAAATACCCGTTGTGGATTACCAACCTGAAGCCGCGCCCAATGAGATCTCGAATGTTGAAGAGGCACCATCTTCTGCAGAAGAAGATGAAAGCAAGGATGACATGAAGGATCTAGCTCTGGAAGAATCAACTGTCGACGATCCACCGGAGGCTTTTCCAGAAGGATTCTTCCTCCAGAACTTCCAAGGACTCAGACGATTGCCTGAGCCAACAGCAGATCCCAAAGAAGTTTCAACTGAACCACCAGTTAAGGAAGACATAGACGAGTCCAAGAGTTCGGAAGTCAGCAACGAGCAACCAGAGCCTTCGAATGGTGAAGATAAGAGTGGTGTGAGCATGTTTTCTCCATTAAGACCCTTTCCGCATTTTTCGCCGCAGGAATGGGCTGCTGCATTGCATCATCAACCTGTGTACGTATATTCTTACCAGCAGCCCGACTCTTATGGGTACCATTATTTCTTCTAACGTGGCCACTACGATCGTTATTCCAAGAACACTGTGGATTTATTTTTACTGCATTTGTTGAAATGATTTACTTGATTAGGGACGCATCAAAAACTGTATTACCGGTGCAAGATACTTTTTGGTTATTTGGTTGAATACACCAGCTATCGATATTTCAATATGAATCAACTGTTAAACATTGAAAATTTAAAATTACATGTATTGATTTTCACGTTCAATACCTTTCCCAGTTTTCCAATTGAATTGGAAGAAAACAAAAGAGTAAATTATTTACCATATGAGCATGAATGCGTTTTAAACGCCACTTAACCATGCACAAGTGCCTATAAAACACGTATTTAAACTCATATGCCAGCACTTTGACAAGTGCGATTTTGTACGCGTACAAAATTTTAAAGTAGAACAATTTCCTGTACATTTTTACGAATTGTTATTCATGCGATCATTTTCTACCTGCAATGCAACAAGGCCATAACTATTTTTAAAACTGTAGTAAATTCAGAATTAAATATTAACAGAATAATTATAATTAATTTTATTGTTCGTAGCTTGCCAAGATTAAGTCTTTTTTGAGTTAATTTTTAAATTATTCGAGACAATTCAAATAAAAGGCGGAATTGAATCATCAAATAATTCCATAATTGGAGCACAAAATTTCACATGCATTTAAAAACAATAATAGACATAAAATTAAAACAATTCAAAACGTTATTTAGCATCAGAAATTCAAATTAAAACGAAAACTACATTTTAAAATTTTAGTTTAAAATTGAGAAAGTAAAGCTTTTTGAGTCAAGTCTTTTGTACACTGAAGGAAGATGCTATTTCTTTTACAGAATTGACTTATATATGTGAGCATATTAAGAGGTTTGTGTGAAATGAAAACTCGAAATTTAATGCTTAGTTTGTTTTGCCAGCTACTTTCTCTATTTTATTTAACACAAAAAGAAATTCCACTTAGTTTTCACAGTTCACAAAAATACTTTAAAAAGGATTTGATTGCTTCATAAAATAAAAAGAGAAATTGTTTGTTTGTAAAAAGCAAAATGTTTGATTGTGAATAAAATTTTCAATGGTCTCTTTAAAATTTATTTAATTTCGTTTTTTCTTGTATACTTTGAAGTATTAAACTAGTAGCTTAAAAATTAGCACATTTTTCTTTCAAATTGTTTATGGCATATGTCTCTTGTGTAATTTAAAATATATGTAATTTGTTTTCTAATGTAATTTGTCTGAAATAATCGGCAGCTTTCTTTTACATATCTATAATGATCTGCTTGCACGAAACTGAAAAGTATTTAAACACTTTACTTTTTAATAAACAAAAACTTGTTACTGTGTGATAGTCGTCATCTTAATTTTAAATCAAAATTTTTATGTTTGTATATAAACTTTTACCTTTTTTTTTTTTTTTTTTTTGAAAAACATTTTTGCAAAAGGCTTTCCTTCTCAGTTTTTTTTTTCCAGTTTCATGATAATTTGTTTATTGGATATTAATAAATGTTATGCTAAAAAGTTTCCTAATTGTCCTTCATACACATATTACATATTCCTGCTCTGCGAAATGAAAAATATATATAATGGCCACGCAATGGTCAATTTTTCATTAATACTTCGACGAAAAAATTAATTTCAAAGGCCAAATTTTAGAGAGCACATCGTACCAAAACTTTTAGGCAAAGGAATTTTAAGATGCTGAAGTTAAGTATAAAGAAGAGAAAGGTAAGTAAATACTTTTTGAAAAATCAACATTTCCTATTTGAGCTATACATTTTAACGCTATGTGAACAAAACGGTGTCCGAACGGGTCTAGATAGCTGTAAGTTTTACAACTCGAATGTTCTTTTGTCTCAGTTTTCATTTGGTCTCAATCTGTAGAGAAAGCTATGGATGTAGGAACTTTCCATAACTCAAACTACCAATAACTCGGAAGCGATTCTTCTTAACGAATGAGGTTGGAAAAGAAAAATCCAACTAGATTATATGTAATGTAAGGCATTGATTTTTTTCTATTAAACTTTGTGTCTGATTTTTTAAAACAGAAATTGAAATATTAAAAACAGTCTGATTGAAAGAAATATGAAACACTTAGCAGAAAACAGTCAGAGGCAGATCCTTCATAATTTTCTCATATGCTTATTAATTATGTACATATTTTTAATAAGTCAGGAAGAAACAGGCTACAAAAGCCTCAGAGTGCTACATAGTTATTGGATTACTACCTAACGCCCAGGAAATATTTATGAGTTGATAAAGTACTAAATTTAAAAAATAGTTGATTGCTTTCGATAAACCTTACTGACTTCCTTCAAGGGATCCAAAATTTATAGATTCGAGCTAAATCAACGAGTTCACCAAGCTGTAACCAGTTGAAGCTCAAATCGATAAAGGATCTGCTTCAAAAGAAGGAGGAACGAATTCCAGGGTAGAATCCCCACTTTTCAAGCAAGAGCGATATGCTCACTTTCGTTTTAACTAGTTTTTCTTTCGTGTAATATTTAATATATATTGAAAAATTCGAAAAGACGGCTGCAATTTATGTAAAATTATTACTGCTAGAAATACAAAGTAATTATTTAACTATTGAGCATAGACATCAATAAAAAAAAGTAAATAAAGAAAGGACGAATAATGAATGAATAAACAAATAAATAACCCCGTTTCAAAACCTAGCTGTAATCTTCGATTACAAAAGCTTTAATTTGTCATAAACGAGTTCAATTTTTATCTATTTCGCTCTTTCTTTTTTTGCTTGAAATATCGAACAAAAAATCTGAACCTTCAGTTTTGTTTTAACAAAACACGTGCTTTAACTGATTCAAAAAGTAATGCCCCCCCCCCCCCCCTCTCCTCCTCATCCTTTTATCACGATGAAAAGTTATCGATATCTTTGAGCCCTTTGCACCTTTTCACGCTCGTCACAATCGAAAACAAACAAGAAGTTCTTCAGTACCCAGAGCTGGTTGAACATTTGATACTCTCGTACTCGATTGCGGATACGGGATCTTGAGTTTTTTGAGTGTAAGTATCATTATTTTTAATTTTAAACTTAACTTGTAAGTTTTAATTTCAATTTCAGCGAAGATATTTGAAAAATGCTATTGGAATATGTAAGGAAAAACTCAATGAGTTGCATTATCAGAAAAAAGTTTAAGTACATCTTACAAGAAGCTAAAATAAAAGTTTAAGTTATTTTCTTTTTTTAACCTTATGTTTAGCATTTTATTACTCTTTAAGGTTTGCCTAAACCACGGTTCAAAAGAAAAATGATTTTTTTAAATGTAAAAATGACTATTTAAAAAATAGAGATATAAATAATTTAAATAAAATGAACAAAAATCGATACATTTCATGCACTTTTAATCAGAATGTAAAAGCACACTTTTTATTAGGAAGTAATATTTCTCGTTCTACTAAAGCAAATGTTTTTTTTTTTTTTTTTCACTATGTACTCATATAGGATAATAACTATTTTCAGAAACAACAAAGGAAAATAATTTTATCACATGAAATTGTTCAAGATATTTATTTCTGTTAAGATTAATTTTCCGACAAAAATCTCAGAGTACATGTGCAGTAGCGTAGCTATGGAGTCCAGCGCCCGTGGCGAACTTAAGAATTGCGCCCCCTAGAGGTCGCCCTAATGTGAGGTCACTGGGACCTCTCAAAATTTCCTTGTTCCAAAAATTTTGATTTATTTATTCGGAAAATTTGTAGACAATATTGCAAATTTGAAATTCGTTTTTCTTTCTTTAAGTGTTTTTAACGATGCTCAGTGTCCCTTCTCCTTTCATGTGTACATGATATGCCTGCTTGTTCGTATTATTGGGTATTTTGTTACCAACAGCGGAGTTATTTTCTGTCGTCATAGAAATTTCTATTTTTTTTTTTAACCGGTCAAAATTGCGCCCCCCAGGCTGCTGCGCCCGTGGCAAGAGCCACTCTTGCCAAACCCTAGCTACGCTACTGAACATGTGACACATGAAAAAAAAACTAGAAAGCAAATAGATTCCACAATTTGTTTTCAAGTACAAGATGTGCAGTAATTATTATGTTGTTTTCATTTTGGTATAAAACAAAAGAAGCACTGCTAAGTATATTTACACAAAATTAAGAAATCCATTTAAAATAAGTAACACTGGAAAAATAAAACATTTTGTTTTGTTTGTTACAGTGCTTCTGGGTAATTTTTGACTCTGATTTCAAATATCCGATCAAAATGTTTCCATTCGCCAGTTTTTGTGTAATCGTAGCTAATAAATTATTTATTTTTCCGTGTTTTCCCATATCAGATAAAGAAACAAACTACAAATTAATAATTAAAATCTTAACATAAAGTCAAGAAATGAGGAGGTAAACCAGGCTTGCTATCACTGCAGTGGTGATATGGTGGTCATCCTTAATGGCACCGATATTCGTGATATATGCTACCTGAGTTGAATCATTTTGTTTTTTATATTTGAATGCAAACGTAAGGAATTCATAGATTTTTATTCTCAGGAAAAATGATTTAGTATTCTGTAATAATAGTAAATCTAATGGATACGCTCTTATTTTATCTTCAAACAGATGAGATTTGGAATCAACTCTTTTAAAACTAGTGTAAAAGCTATACTAATGCATGATTGAAACATGTTGTCCTTCCGCACCACTAACATATTCAGTCAAAATGAAGGAAATGTATGGCAATTTATAATTTTTTCAAATACAGTTTAGTACAACAGAAACACTGCGATGCAAAAGTTTAGACAAAATGCAAATATATGAATAAAAAGAAAACTACTCGGCGAAATGCTTTCAAATTTCTACTGCAGGTAGACAATATGGTCTCAAATACGTATCTGGAGTTTTTAAAAATATAACTGAAACGAAAATCGGAAATTACAAAAGACATTTTTTTTTTCATTGTTGCAAAAGTTTAGACAAAATTCAGATTCTATGCAAATATCCCTTGAAATGTGATTGATGGAGGGAAGGCGGGACTTTCTTCTTCGACTATAAAGTGCAGATATTGCTAAATGAAGAATCGAAATCCCATAATCTCTGTAGCGCTCTCGTAAAGAAGATGAGAAAGCTTGGAAACCGAAATTTGAACGTCCTTTGCTAATTTTAGTCTTTTAACTCAGCCCTAGTATGGTAGTACATTGTTTTTTACTTGATGGAGAGCAAATTCAGATGTGCGTATCGCTCAAAAAGTCCAACGAAAATTATATTTCTTAAAGATGAAGGAACTGAAAAAACTGCTCGAACTGACAATTTGCCCCTTAATCCTACAAAACTTCCACTTGAGTCAAAAACAGCACGTGACTGCATAAGTAGATGAACAACTAAATCGAGATGCATAAAAAAACAAAGAATTTTGCTTGAACCTTTTCGGAAATAGTTTCCCAAACATGACAAATTTTAATGGGAAAAGCAGCACATGTATCATCGTGACTAAAAAATAAATGTTACTTTCTCTGATGAAAATTATTAAAATTTGGATCGCCTAGATGGATTATAATTCTATTAGCGTGACTTCAGAAAAGATCCGATGAGCATATGCTGTGCTACTTTGACCATTAAAATCTGGCTTATTTGGGACACTATGTCCGAGAAGGCCCACGCACAATTCTTTATGCATCCCGATTGAGTTGTTCATCTACTTATGCTGTCACATGCTGTTTTTGACCCAAGTTGAAGTTTTGTAGGATTAAGGGATGAATCGTCAGTTCGAGCCGTTTTCTCACTTCATTCATCCTTAAGAAATATAGATTTTCTTGGCCTTTTTGATCGATACGCATGTCTGAATGCGTATGTACTGCCGTATGATGTATGCGTATGTGCCTAGTATGTACTACCTTACTAGGACCGATTTAAAAGACGAAAAATTAACAAAGGTAGTTCATTTTCAAATTTCGGTTTCCAAACTTTCTCATCTTCTTTGCACGAGAACTACAGAGATTTTGGGATTTTGATTATTCATTGAGCAATCTCCACACTTTATAGTTGAAGAAAAAAGTCCCGCCTTACCTCCACCAATCACATTTGAGGGGATATTTGCATAAAGTCCGAATTTTGTCTGAACTTTTGCAACAGTGAAAAAAAGTGTCTTTTGTAATTTCCGATTTTCGTTTCGGTTATATTTTTCAAAACTCCAGACACGTATTTGGGACCATACTGTCTACCTGCCGTAGAAATTTGAAAGCATTTCGCCGAGTAGTATTCTTTTTAATCACATATTTGCATTTTGTCTAAACTTTTGCATCGCAGTGTATCATGAGACAATTATTAATGGCCAAAATCTAAATTGAACAAATATTATTAGCTGTTTAGGTTTTACACAATGCTGTTTTCTCCTTGGCGAATGGGATAGCAATGGCAAGAAAAAATAAAAAAGAAAAAAAGAAGAATCTTATTCTGCTGGCCATACATATTAAATAATGCTTTTTCAAAAGCTTTGTAAAGTCGTTACAACACCGGTGCTGGATTTGAATTCTTAAAGTCAGAATTTTCACAAATTATTAATTTTAAGCAAACACTACCGCATCTTTGGTAGAATAGTGAATAAATTCTTACTGATTAATACTCTACACTTTAGAGGGATGGTCCTGATGCCAAATACAGAAATAAATAAATAATAACGAAGTGTTTGATTATTATTTTAGAGTTGACCACGTATGAGAAAATACACCTTTCTTTCAAACTTCAGTCGAAAATTACAAAAACCTGTGGGTGATGGAGAAAAACTGTTCACATATTTGAATTCAACGCATTATTTTATTCTAAGCTCAATTATTTCCCCCCATTTAACAGAAAAAATATGGCTTTTTTTTTTTTTTTTTTTTTTTTTTGTAGACCAGTGTCAGTTGCCTGATTTTAGGCTATGCTGCCGTTTTGAGTAACTTTAAGTTACGTCAGAAATGGGGTGTAAGAAATGTATTTTAGTGAACTTAGTACAACTTTAGTACAGCAAAACAAAATTTCTAAGATTTTAAAAACTCCACCTTTATACTAGACATCACAGGATTCCTATCGTTTACAGTAACATTGCATACATAATTTTACAGTGAAGGAAGAGCACTTTCAACAACTTCAAAAATAGTTTCCGAATAGTTTTAGATAATTATTGAACGATACAGTTAGTTGTGCACAATATGGGGAACTTTATTTTTGTAAAATAGAGAGCAGAAAACTTATTTCCTAAATTTTGCAATTGAATGCAGAAGTAGGTATTCAAGGGTTTTTTTTCTTCTATTTTTTTTAAGTAAAAAGTACAAAAAAAATTGAAGTAGCGTAAAAGTTAGCGAGAGTAATTCAAAGTTACCCAAGAGGACTGTACCTTAGTTAGAAGTAAGTTGTCTTTCAGTTACTGTTACACGTTTTGAGATAGTGCAATTGATTTATTCTTCTGAATCCCACAAAACTTAAGAAAATAATCCTTCGTGAGTTAGGTATTAATTTTTCGTAAAGGTTACATACAATCAATAAAAGGGAAAAAAATATTGTTTCATGATTCTAAAACTATTTATTAAATTTTTAAAATCTCGGATTTGAATGATAGTGAGAGCAGCAAGCTTAATTGCTATGGTATCGTCAAAAAAATTACATTCTTGTTCTGTCACAAAAAAAAAAACTGTTAAGAAGTACAGGACAATTTGTTTTGAAAAATCAATCATTTAAGAAATCAAGTACATCAGATCAGGGTCGCCAAGAAGTTTACCGGGGCCCCGGGGCAAAGTATTGACATGCGCCCCCCCCCCTCCAAAAAAAAATCTTCAATACTGAGACAACTTACGTTCGGTGCAGTGAAGAAAAATAATAGTATTTCGTATTTGCTAATTTTTCTTCCAATTTTATATTTTTGTGTGTTTCATATTTTTATAATCTGCTCGTGTGCTGTACTTAAGTATACTATGATACAAATGCGTATGAAATAAATCAGAAATACATAACGCAAATTTACAAATAATATTCTTACTTCAATTTACTAATAACTATTAATAATTCTATCACTACTTCCCAAAATTAATAATACATATTTACATAAATAACACAGGTATTTGTTTCAAAATCCTTTGAAAAAAATTACATTTCTTGACTATTAAAAGCGTTATTCCTCACTTTAAAAGTTCATTAAAACTTTCCATTGTACACGTAAGAAATGCCTGGTAAGTACTACAGAAGATAGCCCCCTAAGACATTGGGCTATAAGCACTCGTTGCGTTGCTGTGGACACATGTAGATTAGGCTGGAGCGAAAAAAATAAAGTTTTTATTTTCGAATCGTAATAGTGCGGAAAAGTTGCGATTGGTGAAGACTTACAAAACAAAACAAAAATTTTAGAAATCGGATAATATCTTCCGATCCCGCAACGAGCCTGAAATTTCGAAAAAATGAAAATTTTCATGTGTTTTTAGCGATTTTTTAAAATTTTTGTTCAATGTTTCATTTTAATGCTCTTGGACGGAAAAGTTACGATTGGTGAAGCCTTCTGAAATTTTAAAAAATATTTTGAGATCAAATAATATCTTCTGATCCAGGAGCAAGCCAGAAAAACCAAAAAATTGGAAATATTCAGATTTTTTGGGGGGATTAAAAAAAATTAAAAAAAAAAAAAATAGTTTTTTTTTCTTCTTTTTTCCCCGGTACCATAGCGTAAAAATTTTTAAAAAGAACTATATTCGTCTTAAACATAAATTTTTTTTCTTGATTTTTTAGGTATCTTCTAAACATGCAAAACTACCATTGAAACATTTTTAAATAATAGAAAATTATAAAACATTTTCCGAAATTTCTACAATCCAGTACAAAAACCCACTAAATAAAACACCCACGCGCAAAATAAACGCTAATTTTAATCACTAAACTATAAACAATTTTAATACCTAAGTAATTATATACAATTTCTTAACCGCCTTTTGAAGTATGTGCCTTCTATAAACTGTTACCTAACTTAACTGACTACCCACAGAAGCCTTTAACATTAATTTAATTTAAAACTAATTTTTGTTCAGTTTTTAAAATTAAACCTAGTTAGATTAAGTAGTGTATAGGATGAGACCGCAAAAGGCAATTGAAAATTACGAAACTAACATGTAATGAGATACGCATTAAAATATAATAGTTTATCGTTTGGTGATAAAAAATATTGTTCATCTTATGAGTGAGTGTTTTGTTCAATGAATTTTTGTACTGAAAAAGTTGAACAAATTTAATTAATAGGTATGGGTAAGAAGTTGTAAGTAAATATTATGTATTCAATGGAGGTTTTGTTTTTTATTTAAAAATAATTTGGTGTATGAAAAATTAGAAATCAACAAAATCTAAAATTTGTTGTGTCTTTTAGACTAATAAATTCATTATATTTATGGCTTTCACATCAAATGTGTTCCAAAATCATCACCTAGATGCTCTACGGTAACCTTCTAAGCACAAGTTTCTCTTCAATCGTGTTTCAAATGTTCAGTTTTCATGATAACATGTTTTAATAATTTTTGCATAAAGCTAATGGGGGTGTGTGTAGCAAACCTTCCCCGCAGTAGGCTGCCGCAGTCTCCCTGTCAAATGCTTTCCAATCCCTAATTTTTGTTACACCTTGCCCCACTTTGCTTGGGACTGTGTTACTGTAGGACCCAACACAACCTTAAAGCAAACTGAAAAGCAAAAAAATAATACATAACATTTACATAAAAAATTTTACCCATGCCTATTGATTAAATTTGTTGAACTTTTTCAGTACAAAGATCCACTGAAAAAAATACTCACTCATAAGATGAACAATATTTTTTATCTCTAAACGATAAACTATTTTAATACCTACCTCATTATAATGTTAGTTTCTTAATTTTTAATTGCCTTTTGCAGTCTCATTCTATACACTACCTAACCTAACTAGGTTTAAAGTTCAAGACCGAACAAAAATTAGTTTTTAATTAAATTAATGTTAAAGGATTCTGTGAGTAGTCAGTCAGGTTAGGTAACAGTTTCTATTATTTGAAAATGTTTCATTGTTGTAAAGAATGGTAGTTTTGCGTGTTTAGAAGATACCTAGAAAATCAAGAAAAAAAAATGTTTAAGAGTAATATAGTGCTTTTTAAAATTCTTTAAGCTATGATACCGGGAAAAAAAAGAAGAAGAAAAAATGAGAACAGTTTTTAAAACTTTTTTAATCCCCCCCCCCCCTCAAATAAAAGCTGAAAATATTCTATTTTTTGGTTTTCCTGGCTTGTTCCTGGATCAGAAGGTATTATTCGATCTCAATATATTTTTTAATATTTCAGAAGCCTTCACCAATTGTAACTTGTTCGTCCAAGAGCATTAAAATAAAACATTACACAAAATTTTTAAAAAATCGCTAAAAACACATGAAAATTTTCATTTTTTTAAAATTTCAGGCTCGTTGTGGGACCGGAAGATATTATCCGATTTCAAAAATGTTTGCTTTGTTTTGTAAGTCTTCACCAATCGCAACTTTTCCGCACTATTACGATTCGAAAATAAAAACTTTGTTTTTTTCGCTCCACCCTAATGTAGATGCGAGATGTTTTTGCTTTGCATACACAAAAATGAAGTTCAGTTAACCAAAAAAACTGCCTTTTTTTAACTAGCAGCCCGGGCCCCCTCTTGGGCCGGGCCCCGGGGATTTTGCCCCTGCTGCCCCCCCCCCCTCTCGGCGGCCCTGCATCAGATAAAAGGCAATACTTTGTTCAACCTTTTTTACGGAGAGTAATAATGACAAATCTTCCAAAAAGTCTTATCATATATACTGGATGCAAATATTTTAACAAAGCGTCATTTAAATTTTTGAATTGTGATAGCAAAATTAATTTGACTTTTAACCCTTTATGTCCCAAATTAACTTAACAATGAATTTGTACATTTTTTGTTTTGGTTTTTTGAGTTACAAATACATCAAAAAACATTTTTACCGACAAAAATATATTTGAAATTTTTGGGGGTCTAAGGCCCCATACGCCTTAGGGCCCCCAAGAAAACTGTTTCCGATTGCAGGTACCCTCTGTCGGCCTCTTAGCGAAGTACAAGGAGTGGTACGCAAAAGCTTTTAGCATGATTCCAGCCATTTAGGATTCTTAATACTAAATTAATAAAAGCAGGACTTCTAAGTCCCGTCGGGGCATAAAGGGTTAAAGCGTTCAAGCATTCTTATAAGTTCAACATAAATGCAGCTGTTATTTTCGCTATAATACCAGTTTTCCCTGGATAAAAACAGGGATTGGTTTGTTGCGAAAGTTTACACACTATTACTATTTTCTGCCAATTTCTAATTATTATCAAATGCAAACTTCATTATTACCAATAGCAGATCAGATTCTCGTAGAAGATATAATATTGGGGATGATCAATTAAAATATGATGCACATAATTTACTTCATAATTAAAATTTTCATTTTTTAGGCTGTGAAGCATTTTATAGATAGAAAGAGAAGAAAATAGCAATCAGTTCTGACTCTGATGAAGACAACTACGAAAAGACGATTAATTTCCGGTGGCAGGCTCCGTTAAGTCGAAACTTCGAAAGATGGCGGGTGAGTCAAAATCATCATGAAAATATATTACAATTCCAAAGAACATAATTTCTTTGTTCTATCAGATACAACTTTGACGATGTTGCGCGTCCAATCCATTGCTTAATTCGTCTGATTATCAAATGTTTCATAGAGGAGAGTAGCTTAAAGTGGGTAAGGCATTCATATGCCGCAGCATGATGCGCAAGTGCTGATGCATAAGTATGTGCGGCCTCTTGTATAGTTTGCTGTTCAATATAACTTGAAAAATAACTAACAAAACAAAATGGATATTAATGGATTTTCATAATCTGACCCTCTTTGACTGTTTACTCAATGGTCTAGCAATTGGCCTCATGGGCTCATAGAAGTGTAAAGATTGAACCTCAACGTAGAAATGCGGTGGGGCGGGAGAGGCTGTTGTATATCAGAGCAAATAAGAGAAAATTTTCCTTTCTTCTACTTACTGTAGCATTAAACAGTGCTACTCACACTAGTTTGACCTTTATCTTCCTATTTTAACAACAGGATAGAATTCCAAATGTGAAATACTGCCGAATGCCCAACAGCCAGACTGCAGAGATCACTCTTCGAAAGGGAAACTATCACGTTACATTTTGGCTTGCAGTGATAACATCACAAAAATTATTATGGATTTAGTTCTCATTTTGTCATTAGAGAAGATACGTGCGATAGGTGGACTTAATAAAGAAGGAATTTATTAAGAGCTTGTTCAAAAATGAGGCAGGAGCTGTACTGAACTCTTCAGTCTTTCGACGTATACGGCAAATTTCAGTCTTTCCAGTGTTAGGGAAAAAACAACATTGTAAAGCAACGTATCATTTGTTCACCACGAGACAATTCCCATTTCTCCGAAAGCGAAACTAAAAGTTTTTGAACTCCGCTGCAGACAGTCACGAAAGTTTCCATTTGAAAAAGGGGTGATAGATTAAGGGGGTGTACTTCCCAATGCTTTCAGTTTTTATTCGCTTTTCACTTTCTGGTTGAATATTACTTTTCATTTCCCCCTATTTTGGGAAAATCCGAAGTAAAGCGCCCAAGGCCTGCGCAAATTCGACATAGGTCGCACGATAAGATATCAGACAGTGAATGCACTTCGACGGCCGCCAAGGTTATATTTTTGACGTCATGACACTTAAACTTCTGCTATCTAGTCTTCACCTATCCCACTACAAATACATCATTTGTTTTGGTTTTAATAGCGTGACTAAACGTGCTATTAACTGAAAGGAATTTTGCATGGTTTATTTTATTTTCCGAAATGAGCATTATTGACGCCTAACTACACCAAAAAAAAAAAAAACTCAGTAAACAGTCAAACCTGAAGCAGTAAAATACCTAAATTATTAGCTAGATTTCTTCTTGAAATGATAGTGTTGAGAACGGACGTTATTTTCATACCTTTATTATTTTCCCCAATCTTCCCAAATATGCGTATTCATCTCACAATTATTTCTAAGTCCCTTTCTAAGAACCGAGATAGGTTCTTGGCAGACAAAAGCATGCGTAACGCAGGATGCTTCGGTGGCACTACATAGAGACGTATAATTATATAGCAGTGGTATGAAGGTACGCGCAA
Organism: Uloborus plumipes; assembly: GCA_038373865.1. Taxonomy (NCBI): domain Eukaryota; kingdom Metazoa; phylum Arthropoda; class Arachnida; order Araneae; family Uloboridae; genus Uloborus; species Uloborus plumipes. The sequence continues at coordinate 22,498 of JAXGGA010003725.1, read as the reverse complement.
GCTTTCATATGGAGAGAGCACCCTACTATTATGCCCGCCAACGCTATATCAAATTGGCTGAGGTGGGCGTGTAGGATACTGGAATTAAAAAATAATGAAGACTATTTGCATTCACATTCTGAGATTCATAGAAATATGTGTGTGTGTGAAAGTTGTTTTTCTGCAGTTTCCATGAAAATAATAACCACTTATAAACATATTCGGGACTGTTCCTGGTAAACACAAAACAGCTGCGACGTAGACTCAGTTAAAATGGAGATAGTAGTTTTGTAAAAATGCTTGGCTGCATACGGATATTATTATACTTTGCTGTTTTTCATTTCTGAAAAAATAGAATTACACTGGTCACTATGTTCGCTGCTGTTTATCACTGATGCACATTTCCAATTACAAAGATGGTCAAAATAGGTACAGATTTGAGATTTTGACAGTTTGAGCGAGGAATTAAGTGAAAAAATACGGATTCTATTCTTTATATGGACTGTAGGGTTCCACAACTTATAGTTGAGAAACTATATAATCTGTCAAAAAATAATTCCGACGCAGAAACTTTGAAAGATTTGCGACTCGAAGATTTTTAAACTCGAAGAGATTTTTCGGTTCAAAATTTTAAAGGTCTGTGCAGAAAGTGAGATCGAAACGTACCCTCCCTTCAATAGAAAGATCTGTTGTCATTCTTCTGAATACGTTATTCTACCGTTAAGGTCTATATTTTCACCAAAAGGTGTTGCTGACAGTGAAGGTAAAATGGTGTAAGTCCCCAAAACAATGCGTTTCATTTCTCAATGCATATTGGTCGTACTAATGTCAAACTTTTTCTGTTCGATTTGTTTTATCTTCTTGAATTCCCTAAATATAAGTTTGGTGACCTAGAATCCGAGTAAAAGGGAGCATTTCGTATTTTTTTGCAAAACTTTTTCTTCGCTTCAATTATTATCTTTACTCTGCACCTCATTTTTAGCATTCTTGCTGCTGAAAGTGTGCATTTAGGGCGAACGGTTGCGAAAATAAAGGTCATGCAAGTTAAAATGGAATACCCTGAAAACGCTATCTCTATACGCCCTTAAAAAGTACAATTGGAAAAAAAAAGTGCTGTAGAATTGTATCCTTACATATTTTTGTTTTTGCATAAGCTACTGGCTAGGGTATATTGAGAGTGTAAACTACCTAAGAAAAATGTAGATAACCAAAAATTGCTGTTTTGATGATACACTTCACTTCTAGCTCTTAATTTTAAATATGATGACAACCCAAATAAAAAAAGCTACTTTTTGTGCAGATATGATCAATGAATAATCTTTGGATGATCTTGAAGTTAAAGGACCCTTAGACCAGCCCTCGTGGCTTAGTGGTAAACAAAGACGGAGGGTTTGGGAGGGAAGGGGCAGAGAATCTCCAAGAATTTTTGAAATTATGAACAATAATTAAAAATGTATCTCTTGTTTCAGCTCTTATTGGAAAAAAATGCAACGATCGCTAAAAAAAAATTACCAATAAACTTTTGCTCTCACACGTAATTTGAAAGAAATCAGCGCTACTACAAGGATTTCATTCGTTGTTAAAATGCTAAAAATTTAAACATATTGCACGTATAATGATGAGTAATATACGAAAATAACCACAAAAGCATCAAGATTTGAAACTGTGTGAACCTGGTGATAGTACGATTGCAGTATTTTTTAAATGGCGACAAAAAATAAACTCGATTCTCTCTTTTTTTGCGGTTCTCTTTTACGTGTGTTTACGTCCTGGTAATATCCAGCGTTATCCTATCAATGTATTGGTCCGTCATCACTGCCGCATGGATGTTGTCCTTGAATTCTTTCATTGCATCAACAAGGTCATTAACATGCCCCCGAAGCACTCACTACAAGAACATATGAGCATCACGCATATTGCAACACAATTAAAAAAAAGCCGCTTTTCTTGTTTTGTCACCATAGTTTAAAAATATTGCACTTATATTTGGCATCTGGTCAAAACAATTTAAAAAATCTTGATGCGTTAGTAAGAATTCCATGCATTACTCATCGTTGTACAAGCTATACTTTTGGATTTATAGCGTTTACAAAACGAATGAATGATTTGTATTAACCCTGTACAGCACCATTTGGAACTCACTCAGTTAACGTGAATTTAAATTAGGAGAAATTCTGGACCGTTAATTTGTCGAGATGAAGACAGATCCACTCGCTAGAAAAGCTAACCAAGGACACAAACCCAGCTTCTTTGGACTTACCAGTGAAGAAAAAGGAAGCTAGATATGCAAATTAAGTCTCATTATTTCTTCGACTGGCAGTCTCTTTAGAACTACCAGCTTCAAAAACGACTGAAGTTTGATGGATGATGCAACGGAATCCACAAAATTAATTTAATGCAAACTTGCCTTCCGGAAATTGACCACTTTTAGCTTCTCTTTCGCAACAACGATATTATTTTCTTCCAGCAAAAATCTCGCCAAATCTGCGTAGTTATTCCTATTGTTGAACATACTGCCCTGGGGGATTCTCATGTGGGAAACTTGACTCTCACCTTGGTCATTTTCGTAGAAATATTTAAAAGGTACCCAGGAACACGTAATTTAGGTCGGTTCCACACCTCTTTCTGGGGAAGAAAAAATAGAACCCTTGGTTATTTCCTTGATGAGGTAGCTTAGGCCAAAAGGAAAAAAAAAAATCCTTGATGAGGTGGAGGGGGAAGAGAGAGAGAGTCACATCGTGTTTTAGAAAAAGAGGGTCCACACCTCCCTTCTGAGAATATCTTCATCTGAGAACTGTTATTAAGAAACAACCTCGGTTCTTAAAATTGAGGGAGTCGGAGAGTGAAAAAAATATTCTTACTTATTTATTTATGTTTTCCGCTTTTCTGTTGTTGTTGGCAATTGCTCTTCATCACGGACAATAGTTTTCGATGGCGTCTATCGGCTATCAGACAGGAGTATGTTTCATGCATTTTTGTGTGAGCATAGGCTGACTGCAGTGACCGCCGCTTGAATGAATTACGTTTATTATGAACAGTTTTGATTCAATGAATCAGCTAATTCAATAAAGCTGGCTATTGATCTGTTTAGGGCGATTTGATTCATTAAAGCGAATGGTTCAATCAACCACTGATTCAATTAACTGGCTTCTGCTGTATTGACTTCCTTCAAAAAGCCTCCTTGTCGCTGGTAAATATAAGTTCGGGAACAATTATTTTGTTGATATTTCCACTAATACTCAAATCTATATGTATTTTTCTTTCTGTAGTAAGTCAGTAATGACTAAAAAAAAAACAGTGGTTATAGTACATTCATGTTGATAAAATCGAAAAATCGGATCTTTTATTTAGGTAATCAAATATATTTGTAAGAAAATATACCAATAGTGCAAATCACCTAAACGAATGTTAGTCACAAAATATCTAATTGAGATACATTAAAGGAAATGAGCATAAAACCTATAGAAATGGGGAGAGAAAACATGATGCTTGGATTGTTGTGTGTACAACTACACATAACATGCGCAAGCATACACTAACTTACAATTCGCATACTTTTTATTAATCTATGTAACGCTATCTAAACATGCCTGTAATGTTAATAACACATACTCATTGATACATAAATCTATGATTGGAAACTCCTTACTATTGATAAAAATTTCACTGGTTAACGAAGAATTTGAAAAAATAAACATTTATAGTGTTCCTATGGTAATTTTCGACTGATTTCAAATATCCAATCAAAACTTTTCCATCACCCACACTTTTTGCGTAATCACAGGTTTTAAGTATTTGTTTTTTCCGTGCTTTCCAATATCACGTCGTGATAAAACCTAAAATTAACAATTAAAATCTTGTCATAACGGCATGAAAAGTGGAGATAGTCAGGTTTGTTATTACTACAGTGGTGACATGAAGCTCAGTCTTAATGGCACCAATTTTCCTAATTTTGGCTACCTGTATTGAATTATTTTTCATGTTTTTACATTTGAATGCAAATAATGAATTCATCCATTTCTACTCTAAAGAAAATGCTTTTGTACACTGCATTAGTATTGACTCTGTAATGGCTGTGTTCGTATTTTAATATAAAACTGATGAAACTTGATTTTTTTTTCTCTTTCGAAACTCGATTACAAGCTATACAATAGAATGATTGAAACATGTTGCCTTCGATACCACTAGCATATTCAGTAAAAATAAGGGAAAGATATGAAGATTTTAAAATTTTCTTTAGATAAAATTTAGTACAACACATGTTATGGAACACTTATTTTTAGCCCGAAATTAAGTTAAACAAATTTTATTAATTGCTGGGGTTTTACGCAATGCTGTTTTCTCTCCTGCGAAAGGAATAGCAATGGCAAGACAAAAAAAAAAAAAAACTGGACCTGTTCCCTTCATATTAAATTACATCTTTTCAAAAAAACTTTGTAAAGACTTTGTCACACTGGAACTTAATTTGAATACTTAAAACCAGAATTTACACGTATTATTGAGGCAAAGCTTGAAAAAACGCATCTTCTCATAAAAAGTAAGAGCCTCCATTAAAATTTCAAAATAAAAAGGTGCCTTTATCGGTCATGTGTCTACGGCAGACCCGTCATTTAGAGGGGGCAATTATAACTTCTCCCCTGGCTTTGAAAAATCAATGCATTTGCATGTAAGTGGATGTGATTTTTGCCGTTTTTTGTTTTTTTCACTGTGTATACACCCTTTGCAACTCCCCCCCCCCCCCTTAAAAATTCGAAATAACGGGCATGGTCTGCAATGAAAAATACATATTTAGTAGTGAAAGAAGAATCTAGAACAGGGTTGGCCAACCCTTTTTAGGGAGAGTGCCACTATCTGGAGAGAAAAAAAACTCAGCGTGCCACATTATTTTTCCTACAACTGAAAAACATTTTAAAGTTAAAAATAGATTTTATGTTGGCTGACTATGTACTTCTTACTCAAATCAAACATTTTTTCTCGTAAATCTGAGTAATTGAAATTAAAATGATAATAAAGGTAAAACAAGTCCGAACTTAAGAGTTATCGTTAATATGGTTATACTTAAAATAGAAACAAATAACATCAAACATTCTATTCTAAAACTCAAACAGTCTGCACTTAATGTGGTTTATGAGTCTGTATCTTTTTTACCAAGTCTTTAATTTTAGGATTAGTTCTTGAGAATCCTAAGTTTAAGTGTTTTAAGTGCTATCAATTAATATTCAACGGTATGTAGATTTTTATGCATTCATAACAAAAAATATTTGTTTAGAAACGTATATTGAACCAAATCTACAACAGCATGAGACTGCTAAAGTGTGTAAATGTGAAAAAAATTTTTGTTGGTACAAATTTCCAAATTTCAATCTAACTTGTATGACTTTCTGTTGAAGAAAACTCTTATACAAGCTTGTATTTCATTACCAATGGAAAAAGGTTAGTAATTCCGATTTGGATTTCAGGAGGGAAACAAATAGTGTCTTGCAGAAAAATAGACAAAGAATTTAAAAAGATCAGCATTTTTTTAAAAATCATCAAACCTAACACTGAATAAAACTGACTTAAAATAGGTGTAAAATTTTCTCCATATATCATTGGAAAATCATTACATTTGGGTTGCTACTTTCAGTATCATTTTTTTTTTATGTTTTATTCCTTTTTCCCCAAAGTAGAGAGTAAGAAACTGAAGTTTCATCCTAAAAGAATGTAAATGGCCTACACTGGCTTTGGAAACTTTTTTCTGTACAATCTTAAATTTAAATTACTCAAACGCCGGACATAAAATAGCTAAATTCAATTGCTATTCTTCATTCCTAAGTAGCAAGTCGTCATTGCTTTCCTTCCAGATATTTTAAAAAACACACTCCCTAAAATTCTAAAATATTATTACTATTTTTCCCTTGGATAGCTATCACACATTTCAATGAATGAGTAACTTGCCATATTCTCCTCTATCTTCTGGGGAAAGTTCACAAAACATTCCGAGCTCTAATTCGTAGCTTGTTAATACAGTGAACTCGACAGGGTCACCAACAGAGAAAAAGTCTACCTTGGCAAGGAGACTTTTGGCAAGGAGTTAGTGATAGATAATTCGGTGACACTTATGAAGTTTTTTCCCTAAATTACTTTCAAGCAATGTAACAAAAATAATTTTCAGGGTCTTCATTTCTGCAACCATACCTAATTTCATCCAATCTGGTTTCCTAATTTTAGTTGCTGCTAGGCATGCACCGATAAGCAAATTGGCCGATTACCGATTACCGATTAATCGGCTGAGCCGATTAATGATAAGGACGATTGTTCTTCTGCTATCAATTTTACCATCACTGTTTTTTCTCTCTTATACAATTCCAAGTTTAGAAATAGTAAGTAATATTTTACTGAGAGATTTTTTGTTCCATTTTCCTAGTTTTCACAGTATAATTTCAATATTTTATGTAATTTCTTAGAACAAATTTTCATGTTACTTTCAATAATATTATTAACACATTGTTTGTTATGGAACATAAAATGTAACATAAAATGATACATGACATAAAAATTCAAAACAAAGGGGAGGGGAAGTCTGAGGTGAGCACTTTAATTTAGGAGTACTTTTAATTCATATTTTTAAATAATTAGTAGCAATTTAATTCAATACTTTTATTCTTTGAAAATTAGCGGTTATCTAAAAGCTCTGTGCTAAGGAGAAAACTATCGCCACATGAAAAATGTTGCAACATTGTCTATGTATATTCATTCAAAGTAGGAGAATTAGTTTTAAAAAAATTTATATCAGCTGTGAGGATAATTATTACAATTAATAAAAGTATTCTTCATAGTTGGTATACTTTAAAGAATAGTATTTGAAAAATATTTTTTGGCCGATTAAGCGGCCCGATTTTGCCGATTATTAATAATCGGCAAAGTGGCTGATTAATCGGTAATGCCGATTAATCGGTGCATCCCTAGTTGCTGCGTTATTTTTTATTTTTTTTTAAATTTCATCACCCGTAGCTGAAACTATTGCAGATAAAGAATCATTCTGCAGCATTGAAAGTTTCATTTGTGTTAAGCACAAATATGCTTTACAAAGAATTGTAGTGTTGCAGCTTTCGTTAGATGTCCAAAGCTAACGCCAGTGCTTTGCAATATTGTAGTTCAGACAATTTCTAAACCAGCCTCCTGACACTTAATCGTCATAATATCATTGCATTTATCAGGGTAAGGGTTTTAGTTTTTATCAATATTATTGAGATCGACATTTTTTCCTCAATTTTAGAATTTATTTCAGAAACTCTTCGCGTGCCACTGTTACTGCTTTGCCGTGACACATTGTGGCACGCGTGCAGCGGGCTGGCTATCACTGAATCTGGAAAGAAAACTGAAATACTAATGTTATGGAAAAAGCCTCACTGTGCAAGAGAAACAAACAGAATAATTTAATAAATTAACAGTGCCGGATCAAGGTTTTGGCCAAAAAGGGGACCTTATCCCGGGCGGCGACTCTCGCAGGGTGGCAATTTCACACATTTCTGTTTTTCTTTTCTTTTTTTTTGTTAAAATGTTTGAAAAAAGTTGAAAAAAGATGGGTAAGGACGGCAGTTTCAAGATTTGCCCTGACTCAGAAAAAGCGTAGACCCAGCAATGGCTATCCTACTATTGGTTTGAGAGGGCACCATGTTCTTTTCAGCTATAGCAAGTTCGGTTTCATTAAAATAGTACGATATAGTTCTCTTTTATTTCCATCTCATCAGTTTTTTCTTTCCTTTCTTCTGTTTTTTTTTGGGGGGGGGGGAAAGGGGGGTATCTAATGGGGCACTTCAATGACCGACTACTGCCGAAGGTGACCCCAAAGAACATGCCTATACTGATGGCGCCGTATAATCACCCACGCAGGCCAACATCTCACATTGCGCCTCTTCTGTACCCGCAACAGCAGCTTTGAGAAAGTCTGGAGCACATTTTTTAGCCTACTTTCCCGTTAAAAATAAAAGAAAGACGAAAAAAGTATTAAAAGTAGCTTAATGCATCTAAAAATATCGCCAAGTCCAAAAAATATCGCCAAGTCCAAAAAATATCGCCAAGTTAAAAAAATATCGCCAAGTCCAAAAAATATCGCCAAGTTAAAAAAATAAAAAGGTAAAATGAATATCGAAAAATTAAAAATTTGAAAGTAGGGTATTGAGATGGGGAATTTGTGTGTCGGTCTGTCGGTCTGTCTGTCTGTCCCTCCCCCCCCCTAATAACTTTTGAATGAACGTTCCGATTTGGACAAACTTTTTTTTGTTCGAAAGATCTCGGCGAGTACAGCTCATTCCCATATTTGATTTTTCGATTTGAACAATTTTTGGTTCAACTTTGAACCGTTCAAACAACCTGTCCCGCGATGCTAACTTTTGAATGAACAGTTCGATTTGAACAAACTTTTTTTTGTTCGAAAGATCTTTTAAAGGATACTTCATTCCCGTATCTACATTTTCGATTTGAACAATATTTCGTTCAACATTGAACCGTTCAAACAAGCTGTCACCCCTAATAACTTTTGAGTGAACAATCCGATTTGAACAAACTTATTTTTGTTCGAAATATTCATCAAGAACACTTCATTCCCGTATCTACATTTCCGATTAGAACAATTTTTCGTTCAACATTGAACCGTTCAAGCAACCTTTCCCCACCTAATAACTTTTGAGTGAACCGTCCGAATGGAATAAACTTTTTTTTGTTTGAAAGATCTCGGAGAGGCTTTCCCATACATTCCCATATTTCGCTTTTTGATTTAAACCATTTCTCGTTCAATAGTGAACCGTTCAGAAAAAAAATTTAACATTAGCGCCTACGGGGAATTTAAGTTGAATGTTGATCCTGAACTTAAAGCAGGATTTCCTTCAAACTAACTTTGTAAGAAAATGGTTTTGATAAATAATGTTTTTAAAGTACTTTTCTGAGTAATCTTCTGTGAGGACTCTGATTCCGACTCCGACTCCGCGAACATGGCGGAAATCCAGGCTCAGAAAAAAAATGACTGAACGTGCAGACAATTTTTTGTTTATTTATTCATTTGTTTTATTTTATTTATTTATTTATTTATTTTTTTTTTTTGGAAGACGATTTTTTTTTTTGTAACAAAAATTTTTCATTCACGCGAACATTTTATTCTTTATTTATATTTAACAACTGGCAACGGATTAAAAGTGAAATTCCAGACATTTTATTAACGGACGAGCTTTTTTTTTCTTTTTCTTTTCTTTCTTTGATAAAATGTGTTTTGATGCTCTTTGTACTTTTATTTATTCATTTTTTATTTTATTTTTTTGAAAAGATGGAGGATTTTTTCTACGGAGGAACACTGTAACAGTTACACTCTTTAAAAGGTGCGACAAAACTTTATTTATTCGTTAATTACTTTTTACGTGTCTATTTCATCTGATGAGAGGGGCATATTTTGCTTTTCGAAATCAGCTCTAAGTGCTAAAAAGGTATGTTTGACATAATTTTCAGTCTCAGACAATCAAGAGAATAATGATCAGATGCGAGAATGCCGATGTCGATGTACGGGAAAGTAGGCTCGTTTAGTTCTTGACAGAACTTCTTGTTTTTTCTCATTTCGAGGAATAGTGCGAATTAACGAGTAAATAACGCAAAACCTTGACCGTCTTTGCGAAATAATAAAACTCCTTCTACTACTGGCGCCAGTTAAATGAGACACGCATACTGCGAGACTACTCGTGAACCACCACCTATCATTTCGTTGGAAGGAACCCTTGATTGCTGTTATTATACAGAGTAGAATATTTGCATTCTGGCATTGTTTGATTTCTCGGTGTCCGATTGCGCTGAAGGTTGTTAAGGTTTGTCTTTGCTCTATAATTGAAAGAAAATATCAGCCTGGAGTCGAAGCCATTTTTCAATGCCTTTTATCTCCTCTCTTTCTATCCAACAAAATACTTTTCTTTTTTGTAAGGCAGAAATTTTTTAGTCTCCATCCGGATAGCACTGAATGAGAACTGCACAGGAGCTGACTTTGGCTTCTTGGAGTTCATATTTCGGTGCCCGGGGCGATGCCCTGCTCGCCCCTGCTTGGATAAATTTTTACGGACACATGATTTAAGATTTATTAGCACTATAACATATTGTGTTACTGTCATTTGCTTCCCTTTGGTATTTAAAAAAGAAATAATAATAACTGAACTGTGGTTATCCTATTCACATGGGTGCAAAATACGTCCCCCAACCCCCTCACAGCGACGAGATTCTCATGTCTCTCTAAAACAATTTTACGAATTTCATTAAAAAAACGAATCCGAACAAATAAAACGTTTCTTCATCCATTCAAGTAAAATTTCACATTTTGTTACCTTTTATTCTGACTCATGAACTGATGATAACTTATCATGAGAATGTATCCGATAAGATCAATTGATTAAGAAAAAGCGTGATGAATAAATTACAGTTGAATCACTAAAAAAAGAAAAAAAAAACAGCTGTTATAGCAAATTCATTTTGATAAAACCAATTCGGATCTTCAGATAACCAAATATATCTGTAAAAAATATATATACACAGTGCAAACCAGTAAGAGAATGGTTGTTACTAAATTGCCAATCGAGATACATTGATAGATGAAATAATCATAAAACGTATAAAATGGTATCGATTCTAAAATAAATTGTGAACAACAGTCCACTTTAAATTCAATTATAAGTACAGCTAACCTATTGAAAAGAAAAAATTACTTTTGGCCTGGACGGTGCATAGTTTTAGGTACGCACCCCTTCAAGATTTTTAACTCTAATTTTTTTTTTTTTTTTTCAGTGTAATTCATCGCACCTTTTGTTTCCTGGATCTTGCGCCCTCAAACCTCGTGTGACCTCACCCCCCCCCCCCGCATCACTAGGGCTGTAGGGTGCTATTTACTCCACTGTTTTTGACAACATAAACTAGGGATACGTGTATTTGACTCGTAGTGGAGGAGCAACTGGTCAAATTTTAATTTCCGTGCGCTTTTTGGGATACAATTATGACAGTTAATTTTTCTGAAAGGTATTGGCACCAGGAATACGAATTCGGATGTTGCCACCCCCAAAAATAGTGCAGGGGGGAGAAAGGGGGGGGGGCAAAGTTTCTTTACTAAAATAATTATATCTTCATTATTTCATGGCTTAGAACCAGTTTTCAAAGCGTAAAATGCTTAAATCCACTTAATATTAACATTATAATGCATAAAAAGCTGAAGTTAAATTGCTGACACGTGTTTCGGAGCTATTAAGAGCTTTTTCAGTGTATAAGATGAGAGCTTATGAATGAAAATACATCCGGCTGAAGGTTTTTTTTTTCATTGAATAGAGGTGCCTTGTTATCAAGCCTATCATTTGGACAACCAAGCGGGGTCCAAAGGGGGAGGGGGCCTCCCCCCCCCCCTTTTAGAAACAAAATGCAAATGCACATTTGTGTACGATTTATCCTTCGACACATAGTATACATTGAATTTGCACTTTTGCCCGGGACTGTAATCGTCTCAACCCGGGGGGGGGGGAGAGGGGTTGAAAAATTAATGTTTTTATTTATTTATTATTATTATTATTTTTTTTTTGATCGGGGAGAGGGGTTCAATTGCCCCCGGTAATCTGAGAACTTGTTCCTCCTAAATAGCAATTTTTTTCGTCATTTTTCGCCCACCACAATTTTTTGCAGCTTAAAGCACTGCTAAAGGAAGTTTTATAGCCATAAATATGCTTTAAATAATATAAGCTAGTAATACTCATTGTGAGTGGTCTGAAATATACCTGAATGTTTAAGTTTAAAAAATGAGAGAAAGATTTTAAAAGGATATTCACTCAAATAATAATGTAATGACAACATTAATGAACCGAAATTTCCTATGGATTGCTTAACATTGTGTTTGCTGCTGATGCTGAGTGTAAAAAGTAATTTTTAACAAACTAAACATCTATACATTTTCAGCTGCATTTATGTGCAAACAAAATAGTTAAATAAAAACATGAAAGTAGAACTATAATTACAAATAACAACACACACGCAGTCATTTGACAGTAGCATTTGAAAGAAAATGTAATAGATATATTTAAATCAACCCATGAATTAATTTTTCATGTTCTTGATCGTTTCAACAAGACATTGCTTGGAAGAACTTTAAAAGAATAAGTCAAATAATAATAATGTATAATACAAATTAAAAATCAGTTTCATTATCAGATTCATCTGAACTGCTCTCCTCATACCAGTTAAATCAGTGATTTTCATCATCTACATCCAAACATTCACATATATCCATGCATGGAAATGTGTTACGTCTGCATTTGCACAGCAGTGCAGAACATTTACTTTTTTTGCATGAGCAATTCACCAGTTCTAGAATCGCCTGAGGAGCAGGTTCCATTCTGGTCATCTGGGGAACAAATCTGCTGTCTTGCATTTCCCAACAATAACCAGCATCTGGCTATGGAATATTCGGATATGCAATGATCATCGGCGATACCCCATGCTATGTTCCAGAACATTCTGCATAGTAGGGAGCGGTAAAAGAAAAAAACAGATTGCTCTCAAACCAATATATATAATGCTTCAGGAGAAGAGAAGGTAAAAGACTTTCCTGGCTTTCATGCATTAACTGGATGCTACACTACAGGAGCGTTTGCAGGAAAAGGTAAACTCTTCTGTTGGAAAGCCTTGCAGCAGTCTGATAAAAATGTTTTGCAAGCTTTTGCAAATTTAACAACTAATTCTACACCATCTGAAGATATTTTTGGTGCATTAGAACAGTTTGTTTGCAAACTTTACCTGTCAAACTGTTCTAAATCAGATGTTGGCTCTGTTCGGTTCATGCTATTCGGTTCATGCCACCAGCACAATCAGCTTTTCGCTATGCCATCCTGAGAGCACATTATTTGGCCATGATATGGCAAAATGATGTCATTGCATGTCCGAATATTCCACAGCCGGATGCTGGTTATGATTGGGAAATGCAGGACAGCAGATTTGTTCCCCAGATGACCAGAATGGAACCTGCTCCACAGGCGATTCTAGAACTGGGGAATTGCTCATGCAAAAAAAGTAAATGTTCTGCACTGCTGTGCAAATGCAGACGTAACAGATTTCCATGCACGGATATATGTGAATGTTTGGATGTAGATGATGAAAATCACTGTTTTAACTGGCATGAGGAGAGCAGTTCTGATGAATCTGATAATGAAACTCATTTTTAATTTGTATTATATATTATTATTTGACTTATTCTTTTAAAGTTATTCCAAGCAATGTCTTTTTGAAACGATCAGGAATATGAAAAACTAATTAATGGATTGATTTAAATATATCTATTACATTTTCTTTCAAATGCTACTGTCAAATGACTGCGTGTGTGTTGTTATTTGTAATTATAGTTCTACTTTCATGTTTTTATTTAACTATTTTGTTTACTCATAAATGCAGCTGAAAATGTATAGTGAGGTTAATAAAATAAAACATTTTTGTTTCAATAAATGTTTAGTTTGTTTAAAATTACTTTTTACACTCAGCAACAGAAACAAACACAATGTTAATCAGTCCATGGGAAATTTGGGTTCATTAATGTTGTCATTATATTATTATTTGAGTGAATACATTTTAAAAATCTTTCTCTCATTTTTTTAACTTAAAAATTCAGGTATATTTCAGACCACTCACAATGAGTATCACTGGCTTATAATATTTAAAGCATATTTCTGTAACTCAGAACCAGACTAACGTAAGTCCATGTTCGTCATTTTTCGGTAGAGGGGAAAAACGTTTGTCAAATACATCGTTTTTCCCCTCTACTGAAAAATGACGAAAATGGACTTACGTTAGTCTGGTTCTGAGGTACAGATTTGTGGCTGTAAAAACTTCCTTTAGCTTTAAGCTAAAAAAAATTGTGGTGAGCGAAAAATGACGAAAAAAATTGCTATTTAAGAGGAACAAGTTATCAGATTAGGGGGGCAATTAAACCCCTCTCCCTGATCAAAAAAAAAAAAAAATAAATAAATAAATAAATAATAGTAAAATAATAATAATAAATAAATAAATAAATAAAAACATTTTTTACAACCCCCTCCTGCCTCCCTCCTGGGGGGGGGGAGGCGATTACAGTCCCGGGCAAAAGTGCAAATTCAATGTATACTATGTGTCGAAGGATAAATGCGTACACAAATATGCATTTGCATTTTGTTTGTAAAAAGGGGGGGGGGAGGCCCCCTCCCTCTTTGGACCCCGCTTGGTTGTCCAAATGATGGGCTTGATAACAAGGCACCTCTATTCAATGAAAAAAACACCTTCAGCCGGATGAATTTTCATTCATAAGCTCTCATCTTATGCACTGAAAAAGGAGCTCTTAATAGCTCCGAAACACGTGTCAGCAATTTAATTTCAGCTTTTTATGCATTATAATGTTATTATTAAGTGGAATTAAGCATTTTACGCTTTGAAAACTGGTTCTAAGCCATGAAATAATGAAGATATAATTATGTTAGTAAAGAAACTTTGGCCCCCCTTACGCCCCCCTGTACTATTTTTGGGGGTGGCAACATCCGAATTCGTATTCCTGGTGCCAATACCTTTCAGAAAAACCAACTGTCACAACTGTATCACAAAAAGCGCACGGAAATTAAAATTTAACCAATTGCTCCTCCACTATATCACCCCTTTTTCAAATGGAAGCGTTCGTGGCTGCTAGGCGCGGAGTTCGAAAACAGATTGTAGAACGATTTTAAAAGCAACTTGTTAAGTTTGCATATGTCAATTTTTTCCTTGTTATAATAATATTTTCAAATGAGCATTTTGTTTGGTTTATGCGTTAATTTCAGCTTTGTTATAGTAAAGTTTTACGCATACACCCCAAAGCAGAATACTTTGTGATGTTTTGCAATGTAAAATCATTCGACCAAAATTGTTCTGCAAGTGCTTCAAGCACTGTAAGCATAGAAACGTGACCTTTTTCAAAAGTGATCCCAAAATCAAAACTGTGTCATGCAGGTCCACGAAAGGAATATTTGTTTAATTGTTCAGTACACAGTCTAAACTGCAAAGAAAAGCATGAACTTTAGGCTCATATTCTTGACAGAAAATGAAAACCCTGTACTATGCCTCCATTCTTGGCAGTTAAAAGAACTGCCTCTGTTTCTCCAAACATACAGGAACTCTGAGTGCTTTGACACAACATTAGAAGCAATGTATATTCACTCAGAATAACAGCACATGGCCAATAGTACAACCAAGTGATGGCTACACAAAGATGTTGAATGTAAAATTTTTGCCTTCTATAGCTAATCATTTACAGATCAGTCTTTGAAGAGGGAGACTATAAAACTATTTAAAGGGCATAAAACAAGTGTAGCCAAAGATAATTTTCTACAGAAACCTATAGGTTTTCTGCAAATATCTTTTACTAAATATGTAATTTTTAATTTGAAAGAAAATTTAAAGAAACCTGCAGAAATTGTGATACATTTCTGAAAAATTATATCTTTAGTTATAAAAACTTATTGCAGAAAATCTACCTTTTCTGTAGAAAAATTTTCCTCACATTTGAACAGAATTGTTCTGCAGTTAAAGTATCTGTTCTGCGACGTACGTTCCAAATTTAGCAGTATTCTGCTTTGGGGCGCATACACTTTGTTTAATCTGGGTGTCTGTTTTAGAGTTGTTATAATTATGTTCAAAATTAATACTTTGATTAGTTTGGGTGTCTATTTTAGAGTTGTTGTTATAATATTTTAAAATAAGCAATTTGTTTAGTTTGCTTGTCAATTTTAGCGCTGTTGTAATAATGTTATTAGATGAACACTTTGTTTAGTCTGTGTATGTTTTATCGTCGTTATAATAATACTAGCTGCCAGGGCAGCTAGATTAGCTTCCTGCGGCATGTTGATGCATAACGCCCCCCCCCTCCCCTCCCTAACTTTTACCTCATTCTGAAGTTATATTATTGGATATAATTTAATGTTCATTCGATTTCAAAACATACCGCACATGTGGCCCGGCGTTGCACGGGCACTTCGTGCCTTGAAACTAGTGAGGAAAATTTCAAGAAACTACTCCCCGCCAAGGCGGCTCGCTAACAGGCGCTTTACGCCTTTACTTTTTTCCTATATAAAAAAATCATTCGAATTATTGAGATGCTTCGCGCCTTCAAGATGGTGAGGAAAGTTTCAGTAAGTTCAGCTCGCTCAAAGGAAAAAAGCAGACATTGATACTCAGTTTTTAATATAAGTAGACTAGCTGCGTGGCCCGGCGTTGCACGGGCTTTAATGTAGTGAAGGCAGTTTGAGAAAACTACTCGCCACCAAGGCGGCTCGCCTTTAAAGTAGCGAGGAAAGTTTCAAGAAACTACTCGCCACCAAGGTGGCTGGGCTTTACAGTAGCGAGGAAAATTTCAATAAACTACTCGCCGCCAAGGCGGCTCGCCTTTGAAGTACCAAGGAAAAGTTTAACAAACTACTCCCCGTTTAAGCAGCTCGCTAAAAACCTTTCCTGCATCAAAGAATCAATCAAATTATTTACACATGCTTCCTCAAAAATAAAGACGATGTCAAGTAGTGCATACTTAGCGCTCTCCTTAAATAACAAATAAGATTCCTTATCAAAAACAATTATTTCCAAACCGCTTTCTTAATGTAAAATTAATTGCAAAATTCTAAACGAAAAAGTTCTTTTAATATTTGGATCGCAGCCAAAAAAGTTCCTTCTAAAAACAGCAATTGCAATTTTATTTAAAAACACATTTTCAAAATAGTACCAGAGAAAAAATATGTCATTAAGATAAATTATATTAATTAATATATTATTAATATATATAAATAATATTTAATTAGTAATAATTATTTCTTTATTATAATTATTTTTATATATATCATTTAAGTAATTATTAAAACTAGTATGTAATCGAATTCTAATTATTAAATTATAAATTATATTTAATAATAATATAATATATAATATATTGGTCATATAAGGATATATAATTTTTAATTTATATATATAATTAAAATTAAGTATAATATTAAAAGAATTAATTAATATGTAATAAGTAATTATGTAAAATATTAATAATATTATTAATTGAATTTTAATATTAAAAATTTTTAGTATATAGATATAATTGAATATATATTATTTTAATTAATATATATATTTTATTTAATTTTTTTATCATATGATAAATAAATTTAATAATTAATCATATAGGATATAGATAATTATTGAAATTTCTATAAAATAGTCATGAGAAATACATTATATTAAATTAAGTAAGATTAGAAACTAAATTATCATAGAATATAAGATATTTTATAGAATAAAACAAATGAATAATAATACTAATTTACTGCCTATGACCTTAACGACCATTTTACGCAAAGCACACCCCTATGCAAAGCCCCAACACCAGTGTAGGCCACCGAAAGCATGAACACCCCTCACTCCCAGTCACCACTACTTCCAACCGACCCCATGCCACATACCACATCCCGCATCCACCATCCAATCCCCGAGCTCCCAGACAAACCCACAAGCCAATGATCACACCATCACCATCCAACACACCACTACAAACCACCCCACCTAACCACACTCCTACCCCTAAGCACTCACCAGCACTCCAACCCACAACCAAAACCACCAACACACACAAACCTCAACCACAAACCACCATCAACACCCACACACCACCAAACAACCCCCCACCACACCCCCAACACCAACCCCACCACCCACCCAACCCCCAACCACACACAACACACCAAAACCACCCACCAACAACCCAAACCACCCCCAACACCAAACACCAAACCAAAACCACCACACCACCACCCAAACACACACACACCAAACCCACCCCACAACCCCAACCAACAACAACAAACCCCCCCCACACACCACCACCCACCACACCACAAACACCACCCAACCACAAACCCCAACACACCAACCCCACCCACCACCACAACCCCACACACCCCACCCCACCAACAACACCACAACCCCACACACACCCCCCACAACCCCAACACAACCCACACCCCCCACCACAAACCACACCAACAACCCCACCACCACCCCACCCCAACCCACACACACCAACACAAAACCACCACACACCCACCCCCAACCACCCCCACACCCCACCACCCACACCCCAACCACCCACCACCAACCCCACCCACCAAACACCACCCAACACCACACCACAAACCCACCACCACCCACAACACCCACAACCCCCACACCACCCAACACCAAAACCACCCACCACCACCCCCAACACCAACCCACCACAACAAAACCAACCCACCCAACACCCCACCACACCCCACCACACCCAACCCCACCACAACACCCCCACACCACACCCCAAAACAAACACCCCACACACAACCCAACACCCCACACCCCACCAACCCACCCACCACCCCCACCAACAACCCAACACACACACCCCCAACCAAAACCACACACCACACCACAACCCACCCACACCACCCAACACACCCCCACCCCACCACACCACCCCAAACACACCACACCCCACCACCCAACCCCCACCCCACCCACAACCACCACACACACACCCCACACCAACACACAACCCACCCCACACCCACCACCCCCCACACCACCCCCCCCAACCCCACCCCCACCACCCCACAACCCCACCACCCCCACCCCAACCACACCCAACCACCCACCCAACACCACCACCCCACAACCCACACACACCACCCAAACCACAACCCACACCCCCACCCACCCCCACCCCACCCACCACACCCCCACCCACACCACACCACCAACCCCCCACCACCCACCCCCCCCCCACCACCCACCCCCACACAACCCCCCACCCCCCACCACCCACACCACCAACCACAACACCCCACCACCCCACCACCAACCACCACCCACACCAACAACCACACCCACCAACACCCCCCCCCCACCACACCCCACCAACCACCCCCCCACACCCACACCACCCCCCCCCACCAACCACCCACACCCCCCCCCACACCCCCACCACCCCACCACCCCACCCACCACCCACAACCCCCCAAACCACCCCCCACACACCCCAAACAACACCCCACCACACCCCAACCCCACCACCCACCACCACCCCACACCCCCAACCACCCACCACCCACCCCCCACAACACCACAACACCACCCCACCCACCCACCCCACCCCCCCACACAACCACCACACCCACCACACCACCCCCACCACACCACCCCCACCACCCCACACACCCACCCACCACCCAACCCCCCACCCAACCCACACCCCCCCCCACCCCCACCCCACCACCCCCCCACCACCCCACACACCACCCCCCCCACCACACCACCCCCACACCCACCCACCACCCCCCAACCCCCACCCAACCCCCCCACCCAACACACCACCCCCCACACCCACCCACCAAACCCCCACACCCCCCCCCAACCCACACCCCACCACACACCCACACCACAACCCACCCCCCAACCCCCCCCACCCACCAACCACCCCCCACACCCCCCCAACCCCACACCACCACCCAACCCCACCCAACCAACCCCCACCCACCACCCAACCAACACCACCCACCCCCAAAACACACCCACAACCCCCCACCCACCACCCAACCCACCCCCCCACACACCCCCCACACCCACACACCCCCAACCCACCCCAACCACAACCCACCCCCCACAACCCCCCCCCCACCCCCACACAACACACCAACACCCACACACCCCACCCCACACCCACCAACCCCCCCCACCCCCACCCCCCCAAACCCCACCACCCCCCACCCCAACACCCCCCACCCACAACCCACCACCCCACCCCCACACCACCCCCCCCCAACCACAACCCACCACAACCCCCACAACACCCACACCACCAACCCACCACCCCCCCACACCCCCACAACACCACACCCACCCCACCCCCACCCACCCCAACACCAACACCCACCCCCCCCCCACAACACCCCCCCAACACCCCAACCCCACACCCACACCCCACCCACCCCCACCACCCCACCCCACCCCCCCCCAACACCCCCCACCACACCCCACCACAACCAACCCCAACACCCCCCCCCCACACCACCACCCAACACCACCCCCCACACAACCCCACACCACCCAACCCCCAACCCCACCCCACACAACCCACCAACACCCACCACACAAACCCCCCACCACAACACCCCCACACCACCCCCACCACCCACAACCCCAACCCCACCCCACCCAACAACCCACAACCACCCACACACCCCACCCCCACAACAACACCCAACAACCCACAACCACCCCCACACCCCCCCACCACACCCCACCCCAACCCCACCACACCCACCCAACCCACACCCCCCAACACCACCCCCCCCCCCCCCACCCCCCACCCCCACCCCACCACCCCCCCCCACAACCCCCCCCCCCCCACACCACCCCCCCCCACCACCCCAACACCCACCACCACCCACCAACCCACCCCCAACCACCCACACCACCCCACCCCCCAACACCCCCCCCACCACCCCACCCCCCCACCCCAACCCAACCACCCACCCCCCCACACAACCCCCCCCACCCCCCACCCAACACCCCCACCCCACCCCCCACCAACCACCACCCCACACACCCACCCCCCCCCCACCACACCACCCCACCCCCCCCCACACCACCACCAACCACCCCACCCCCACACAACCCCCAACCCACCCCCCCACACCCACCCCCACCCACCCCACACCACCACACACACCCACCCCCCCCCCCCAACCCCCACCCCACCCCCCCCACACCCACAAACACCACCCCCCCACAACCACCCCACCCCCCAACCCAACCCCCACAACCACCACCCACCCCACCACCCCCCCCCCACCCACCCCCACCCCCCCCCCCACCAACCCCCACCCCCACCCACCCCACACCACCACACCAACACACACCACCCACCCACACACCCACACCCCCCCCCCACAAACACAAACCACAAAACCAACCCCCACCCCCACCCAACCCCAAACCCCACACCACCCACCACCAACCCCCCAACCCCCCCACACACAACCACCCACACACCCCCACACCCACAACAAACACAACCCCCCACCACCCAACCCCAACCCCCCACCCACCCACCACCCACCCACACCCAAAACCCACCCACCCCCCCACACCACAAACACCCCACAAACCCACAACACAACACCACCAACCCCCACACCCCCCCCACACCAACCACCCCCACCCACCCAAAACAACCCACCCCACAACACAAAACCAACACACAACCACAACACCAAACCACCACAACCCCCCAACAACCCCAACACACCACCAACCCCCCACCCAACCCACACACCCACCCCCCCCACACCCCCCACACCCCACCCCCCACACCCCACCACACAACCCCAACCCCACCCCCACACCACAACCCCCCCCCCACCCCACACCTAACACCCCCAACCCCCAACCACCCCCACCCCACCCACCACACACCCACACCCAACCCCACCCCCACCCCCCAACACCACCAACCACACCCCACACCCAACAAACACCCCAACCCCACACCCACCCCACCAACAACACCCCAACCACCCCCCCAACCACCCCAACCACCCACAAACCCACAACCCAACCCCACCCCCCACCCCAACACACAACACAACACCCCAACCCCCACACCCCAAACAACCCACCCACAACCAAACACAACCACACCACACAACCCCCAACACCCACAACCCCCAACCACCCACCCAAACACCCCAACAACACCCACCCCACACCAACACCCACCACCCCCCACCCCACAAACCCCCCCACACAAACCCAACCCCCCCCAACCAACAACACCCCCAACCCCACCACCAAACCCACCCACACCCCCCACCCACCCACACCCCCCCCCACAACCCCCACCCCCCCCCACAACCACCCACCACAACCACACACCACCCACCAACCCACACCCCCCAACCACAAACCCCCCCACAACACCCCAACCACCCACCCCCAACCCACCACCACACCACCCACCCCCACACCCCCACACCACCACAACACCACACAACCCACCCAACAAACCACACACCCACCCCCAAACCACCACCACCACACCAACCAACCCACCACCCCACACACACCCCACAACACCCACCACCACAAACCACAACCCCACAACCCCACAACACAACACACCCACCCAACACACCAACACCCCAAACACACCCACAACCCACCCCCAACCCACACACCCACAAACCAACAAACCACCACCCAACACCAACCAAACCCCAACACCACCCAACCCCACCAACACACCCCACCCACCACACCACACACACCCCCCACCCACCCACAACCCCCACCAAACCCACCCACACCACCCACCAACACCCAACCCAACCACCCCACAAACCACCAACACACACCCACCCAACCACCAACCCACACCACCCCCCAAAACAACACCCCACCACCCCACCACCACACA
>JAXGGA010003724.1:0-97999 GCA_038373865.1 Uloborus plumipes | reverse complement strand
ATGATAACCCCTAACCAAGCGAGAAAATTTATAAGGCAAATTAAAAACATGTTCATTCTTGGATGAGTTAACTCTTTCAATAGTTCACTGGGTTGACCAGTGACGTAGGTAACATGATGCAATTTTGTGGTTAAGTACCTTAAAGATGATTAATCATGCAATTGTTTCGAAGTGAAAATAAAAAAAAAGTCATCACATGATATCAAATCACAGTTCTATGAGTATTTCATTTTACTTGTAGTAGAGTTGTGGTTTAATCAACCCCTTTCTCAATATCTCCCTTTTTTGCATCAGACGCAAACATGAAATATTTGCATGGTGTTTTATCGACTGCATTTTTTTACGCTGTTCTTATCAAACGTTTAGCGCTCGAAACTAAAACACAGCTTCAGTTTCAGTTCAGATTGATTGTGCTTTCATTATGGTTATTAATAACTTCACAATTGATTGTTAAACTACTTAGTAGGCGCAGAACGTGTTGATCATTCTTGCATGATGTTTTTTATTATTAAACTAAATGTTCGAATTAAATGAATGAAGAATTTGACTCAAAGTGCAGACAGTTTGAAGTATGAAAGATTTGTTAGCAAATGGGATATTATGAGTGTCATTATTTTATAAAAGGAATCAAGACGACTCAAATGTGCAACGAAAATAATGACCTATAAAAGGTAATTTTACCCATA
This sequence comes from Uloborus plumipes, assembly GCA_038373865.1. Lineage (NCBI taxonomy): Eukaryota > Metazoa > Arthropoda > Arachnida > Araneae > Uloboridae > Uloborus > Uloborus plumipes. The sequence goes on along the minus strand of JAXGGA010003724.1, from coordinate 97,313 downwards.
CTTGAACTAAAATATAGTTTCTTGAATCGTTTGCCACGTGATTAAGTAGTAAAAAAAAATAAATAACATTTTTGTGTTTATTTATTTATTTAATCAAATTTTTAAGGGGTTAATATGATTTGTTAAAATTATTTTTTACTTCTATTATTCTTTATTATTTTGTACTCACAACCATTACAGGAGGGAATGTTGCAGGTATTTATTAACCAATCATATGCATTTAAGGTGATGATGAATTCTATCAATGGAGGAATTAAAACGCACACCCACACTTATTGTACCTGCCAACTAGCGATTCGCTTCTCTTTATTATTGTTTTTTTTTTTTTTCTTACTTGAACGATTTTTTTTTGATTTAAAAAAAATGGAAGCGTATGATACATTTTGACTTAGTTCGAAAAATGAGAAAGAGCTCTGAATATATATCATATACAAAAATAAATGTAATTTAAATTTTAAAAAATGAATAAATAAATGATTTTGGGTCTTAAAAAAATATTTTTTGGCCAATTTAAAATTCTTTGAAATCAACGCTTCAGGATATGATTCGAACGTTTTTATTTAAAAAAGAAAAAGAATAAACGAAAATATTCATAAAACCGGTTTCACATTAAATATTTAAAAAGATGCTTAGATTCTGAATGCATTCTTGGTTTACAGGAACAAAAGCATAAAGAAGTATAATGAAAATCGAACTTTGATTTTTCGTAGGAATTGGCGAAAGTTAGAGTAATCGATTGAATCTAAGTGAAGACAATTCAACATTCAAAGCGCGTTTGAAAGCGATTTAATTTTTCATAAAAATACTTATTGATTTGAAAAAAAAAATTATATTCTTAATATGTTTTTTTTTTTTTTCAAATCCCATTTTACTTTATTTTTCAGTTTTCTTCCTTTTTTTCCCCTTTGTTCTTTTTCTTTTAAATCTTCGAAATATTTCTTTTTTAATCAGACTTACCAACAAAGGATACGAAAGATTTTGTTTTAATACATTTGAAGAGACTTATTATTCCTTAGAAATAAAGTCTAAAAACTATTCTTACTTTTTTTTATACACAGGATCAATGAAGCGTTGATATTTCAATATTACAGTCAACATTTTTGAAAATTTTCAAGTATTTTAAGCAAAAACATTTCTTTCTAGAGCTGTAGTACATGAAAACTTCGAAAACATGGTTTTGAAAAAAGCCAAAGAAAAAAAATATATTAAAAAAAGTACATTTATATTCAGGAAATGTCTTCTGGTTTCCTGAATAATTCATCAATTTAAAAAAGATTGCGGATTTAGAAAGAAGAATACTGTGACTATCTAACTGTCTTAAAACCTCAAATAGACTTTCTTTTTTAGAAATTTAGAGAGTTCGCGTACCTTAGTCTCTGAGTTTTTCTCGTATTTGTACCTCTAATGGTTTAACTAAATGCGGTGCGTGCATCTTAGTTTTCCTTCTGTACACTTTGTAAACGAAAAGAACAGCTGTGAGAATTAAAAAACTCTGCACAGTTTTTTGGATAAAATCAATCATAACTTAGTGTTTCTTCTTCTTTCTTTAAAAAACGCTTATATTAGTTTCACATGTGGGTTTGTATGTAACTCTGAATAAAAGATAAAATTCACGTTCTTCACAAATATAAAAGTAATATATTTAATACTATAACTAATACGAAAGGCTAAACTATATTAGATGTGTTGATGCATAAACGAGTGCATCTAAAAGCGTATTTTTTAGTTTTTTAAAACTAATTTAAAGATGATTATTTTGATTTCCTTCATTAATATTTTAGGCATCAAATAATCCAGTTAGATCATTTTAAATTGAGCACTTTAAAGATTAAAACGAACACAAAAATAATAATAATAAATTATGGGAACTTCATCGATATGTATTTCATGGAGATAACTTGGGTAAGGCTATTTTTATGTGAAGGAAATGATAAAAAAAATGACTCCATTATCTCTTCGTTTAAGTTTCCGGCTTTGGCAAAGCTGAATGAAAGTCAATGACATTTTTAAGTATATCAAGTAATACTATTTTCAATTCAAGCTTGATACAGGAGAGTTTTAAAAACTCGACTTTTAATAATATGAATAAGCTAAACCTAACTTTTTCGTATGTATGAAACTTAAATTTGCGGTTTTTTTGGTGGTTATTGTTGATAAGCGCTTTATTTTACTTATTGTCATTATTTTACTTATAATTACGTTTACAATGCCAGTAAATACAAATTTTATAATCAACCATTCACTCTGACTACATTTAAAGCAGACAAAAAAAATTAAGAATAATGAACAAAAACCTGTGTATGGCAAGTATGGACATATCGCTCCATCCGTCCTTATAAGCTGTATCCAGAATGTGATGATGGGTAAAAGAATTAACATGACTCAAACGAATTTCGGGAAAAAAAAGTCTTAAAAAACTTAACGTCCACAATTACTTATGACGCGAAGAGATCAACAGAATTTTAAGAGAGAGGGAAATTCTATTCAAACCGATTTGTTTTCACAGGAAATTAAAATGTTGCCACATGTAGATAAGGAAAAAACCAGTGTTTAGGGTGAAATTCCTCGCTCAGATTGGACCACTTTTCCTTATCTTATGATACGTGACAGATTTCGACTCAAAGGCATTTGATACAGAAGCAAAAAAGATAAATTTCTCAATGATATCAGATTTGCAAATCTGTTATACTTTGAAGTTGACATTTCTTCCTGAAATAAGATTTTTTTTAACACTCTTTCTTTTGTACAGTGCCCGCCGCTTATTAAAATCACATTTGTACCGAGGATATTTGATTTCATTAAAGCGGCTGATTTTATAAACCGGCATATACAGGGTGTCCACTCCTATCGCGGCCCAATAGCTAATTTCTAAACCGTTAGACATAAGCATATAGTTCATTTAGGAAAAAATCTCCAAATTACGAAAGAAATTTTGGGTCTATTCAATGTTTTTCAAAAAATCAAATTTTGAAAGAGTTACGAAATTTAAATTTTTATACTGCCCTCCAGTCCTATCAATCATATTTAGTAAAACATTCTAGACACTGTAACGTTTAAAAAAAAATCACTGTTCTACCACAAAAATTGACCGAGTTATGACGTTTTGAAAAATCAAGATTTTGCATTATTTTATGACGTCATCGAGAGATCGCTTAAGGGACCGAAATCCTTCAAAATCTTGATTTTTCTAAACGTCATAACTCGGTCAATTTTTGTCGAAGAATAGTGATTTTTTCCAAGTTTTAAACGTTACAGTGTCAAGAATGTTTTACTAAATATGATTGATAGGACTGGGGGGCTGTATAAAAATTTAAATTTCGTAACTCTTTCAAAATTTAATTTTTTGAAAAACATTGAATAGACCCAAAATTCCTTTCGTAATTTGGAGATTTTTTTCCTAAATGAGCTTTATGCTTATCTCTAACGGTTTAGAAATTAGCTATTGGGCCACGATAGGAGTTGATACCCTGTATAAAATTACTAAAAGCTTAAGTAAAGGTTTAACTTTAAGTAAAGGTTAATTTTAAGAGGTAAGTAAGGTTTTAAAGTTTAAATAAAATAAAAAAGAAATGAATTATTATTGTCTATATTTTATTTTAGGTTAATTAAAACACAATTCGAATATAACATGTAGGGTCAGGTAGGGTAAAATGGGTCAAAAAGGAGCAATTTTAAGTTTGTGCTTTAACAGCAAAAAATATGTTGATTCAACCAGTGAATAAACTGTTCAGGATATGCAAATGACTCTTCCTCCAAGACATTTAAAGTAAAATATCTCGGAAAAAACAAAATATTGATACTGATAAATAAATAATAAAATGTGTTGTCAAATGGCTCATTTTACCCCATAGCGTGGGATAAAGTAGATCTCTAGTGGGGTAAAATGAGTCATGCTTTAAAGGCTTTAATTTCGCAATTTATTGAATAGTAACTTTATACTTTTGTTCATTAATTAGAAAACAACTAGATAAACATTTGGAGAAAGTATTCTTTTTAGTGCCATTCATGTCTAGCACTGTTCACGATGCATCATATTTCCAAACATCATCTCCGAAAACAAAAAAAAAAAAAACTTTTACTGTATTAAGTTTCATTCCACGTTATTCTACATTGTGGGGAAGAATGATGGCATGAAAATATACTTTTTTGATATTTTCCCCAAAAGACTCAACTTGTTCCCACTTTCCAACTTTTAAAGGTTGCTATGAATACACTTGACTTCAGTTAAGAATTTCTTTTAAAGATAAGGTTTATTTATTATTTATTTAGTTTTGTGTCTGCGTGTCAATTTAATTGATTTTTTTTTATCTCTTTAAACTTTTTCAGTATGGAATCTTTTTCATATTGTCGAGCTTGTTAAAAATTCACAAGTTCCCTTCTGCATGTGTATAGTTTTCTCTTCTGGTATCTTTTAAAGTTTCGTCTTTACTTTTGGTTACTGGTGTAGGTGAGAGTGTGCTTGTAATAGAAGTCTTAATATACGTAAAAATAAAACACATGCTTGACTAGCCTTGTTCCATTATCGAAGAAACAGCCTCACTTTTTGTTGAGATCTTAGATGTTGATGCCGTTCCTTCAACAGCATTGTTTGAATTCAGCTCTGTAGAATGTTTTTATACGAGGAAAATAAGCCATTTTGCTTAACTCTCTATCAACATTTCCTGGGGGAAGTTCATTGAACAAAAGCTGTGCTCTTAATTTTGACCTTTTGATTTAATTTAATTATTTTGCACTATAAGTTTATATATTTGTGTATCAAAAGAATGTCAAAGCAATGTATTATTTGTTTTAAATTAGTACATGCATACATGACAACAAAACATTGAGTTACTAAACAAAACGTGCGTTCAACAATTAAATGTTAGCCACGCAGTCTTTTTAACAATGATTGGAGATATTTTAACTACATAAATGTCTCAATTGATTATCAATTCGTATGATGACATTAAAGAATCGAATGTCATTTTACAAGAAGAGTTGATTGGAGTAAGCACTATTACATGGACAGGGCTAGATTACCAATTAGGCACATTAGGCACGTGCCAAGGGCCTACAAAGGCCAAAGGGCCTACGAAGACCAAAGGTCTTAGGGCTTTGAAAAAAAATATATTGAAATAAAAATACCCCAAAAACTTATAAACATTTTCATATTATATAGTGAAGGTCAAATTAGTATATGTAAATACAAACACGCAAAAAATACGAATACAAAACGTTTGGTTTACTAAGTAGATCCTAAAATAGTTCCTTTTTTCGGGATTTTGACACAGCGAATTCGTGTATTATATCTTCAAAATTAATGCCGCGAGCGACATCACTTTCAATACACAGAAGGCCCAGTGACGAAGTTCTCTCTTGACCCATAGTTGAACGCATAAATTTTTTTATAAGCTTCAACTTGGAGAATGATCTTTCTCCTTCTGCATTCGAACCCGATATCGAAAGGTATATGCGCAATGCAATATTAACGTTTGGGAAACTTGACACAAATTTATCCTTTATTTGTAATTTGATGAGATCCGTTATAGAGGTGGTTTTTGGGGTACAAATTTGAAAAAATCAAATACTCATCAACAAAGTTTTCTTCTAAGTCAGACGGATACATTTTTACCAGAGCTTGAATCTTAACCTTGATAATGTCCTCGGTCAGTGTATTATCCGTAAGAAAACTAAATGTGTCATCAAGGCCGGTATACGCAGTGCGTCTCTTTGTCATTTCAGCGCAAAGCACATCCAGAACAATAAAAAAAAAAAAAAACATTAATCTTAAAGGAATCTTTGGCGCTGCGAGAGGGAGTCTCATCTGGCCCTTCATCGAACTGTCGTTTTCTCTTACGAACTCTAGATTCGGATGCTTTAAATTCTGAATCTGGTGCAAGGGCTTTTGCCTTAAGATAATAGCTATTATACGTGTCCTCAGTTCTGCAGTGAGATAAATATTGAATTAAACTGTCGTAAAGTCGCACCATCGTGTTAAACTCGATGCCAGGTTCTTGAAGAGATTTATTTACAATATCGACGTGTTTTAGTAGATCTTCCCAAATAACTGTGACTAATACCATCTCCAAAGTATTCATTTGATGGATTAAGGTTTGTGCCTCAATCACTGTTGTAGGTTTCATACCTTCACTAGTTGAAATATTTGTAAGAATACCACGTATATCATCATAATGGGCACATAATGTTTTTACATTATGTCGGCTTTAGCCGCCGTGCCGGCGGCTAAAGTTTTGTCATGTTCATGTACTAAAACCCTGGAATTCTGCATGGAATTTGGTAGATATAAAAGTTGCTTTGTTGCAGATAAACTCAATTCTGGAATTATGGCTATTGAAAATGGCTCTATGAAAAATAAAAACATTAAAATCCCAAAATAAAATGTTATTTTACCGCATCATCACATTTTCGGATTTATATCTACAACAAAACTATTACTTAATATTAGCGGTCAATTTCAGTTAAAAAATTTTTTTTCGGGCCTACACTGCTGGAGTGCCTAGGGCCTACGACACCCTTAATCCGGCCCTGTACATGGATATCTTGAAACCATGTAATTCACAACGCTATGCAATGTAGGTGAGAGATCACATTTCAAGATTTCAATAAAAGGTTTGTGATGGGCGGTGCACTATTTGAAACAGCTGATCCCATATGAATAAATTGCTGAGCGGTGGGGGGGGGGGGGGCGAGATAAGCGTGAGTGTAAATCTTAGGAATATTTTTGTGAAACATAGTTGCTGGCTTTGAATGTTGAAATAAAAATAAATTTTCACCAGCTAATTTTCAAAAAAGAAAAAAAAATCGAGTATCAGTGAATTTAATATTTTTTATGGATTTATACATTAAAAATTTGCAATATTTCTATATGACTATCCCTTCAGTAGAGTGTCCTTTAATCAGAGGTAAATACATGGAGGTCCTATTCAAAGGGACTAAGACCAGAAAAAGTGCCCCATAAATAGAGGTGTCCCTTACTGGAAGTACTACATTATATTAATCATTTTCTATTCTGCATTACCTTTTCTTAGTCGTAAATTGAAATAATGAGAGAATAAGATAATGATCAGAATTGTCTTCGAATAACGGTGCACTAGATTTGGAATTCACGGTCCTTTGATCTTGTAACATACGAGAGAGAGGCTTAACCAACAAATTAACTTGCTCAGGCAAAAACAATAAATTTATTTGCTTGTAATTTATTTTCTAAAAATAAACTAGTCTTAGAAAATAAACACCATAAACAGAGTTAGAAAATAGTAAAAAAGTCTTCTGGTCCCTCGGACCATATATATATAATATGTACAGTCATAGAAAAAAAAAAACGAAACACTCTGAATTATTCCGCTGCAAAACTTGCTAAGAACAAAAGAAAGGTGTCTTCTGACATGGATTAAGGTCTTCTTTAAAACTATGTGAGTAAATTTTGATAAGGGGCTATATACAAAGTGAAATGAACTCAAAGTCTGAATTTTCATATAGGAACCCCTACATTTCGTTACATAATTAGGTGCGGAGGGCCCAAAGTATGCTGGGTACCAAGCGCCATTACTTTAGGACCAGTAGAACAAAAATTATGACCGACCAAAGATTTAGGGACCACCACCACATTTACAATGCTACTTTCAAGGTCGAAATTTACAAAGAGTAGCCAAATCATATTTTTTCGATTAAATTACCTAATTGCTTTTCGTAATTAATTAAAAATTCTCGGGTTTTGTTAAAGGAATAATATTTTTTGAAATTTGGAAGAGAAAATACTACTGTGTAGAGTTCAAGGGAAAAATGCAACATACTATCTTTTTGATTAAACAAAGATAGATGCATACTTTTAGCTACGCACTAACCCATGCAGTACATACCTTCTGGAGAGAGGTTACAATTTAAAAGTAACCTCTTGTATTTATAAACTACTGTGTTAGGATTGGCAATAATGTTAAACCGTGGCTCAGAATTTAAAAAAACGTCTAATCATTAACTTATTCCGAAGAATTTTCCGAGACACCAAAATTTTCTGAATTGCTATATGTTGCACGAAAGCAGACTTCTCACTAATGGACAAAAAATTGGATTGTCTACCAGTTTTAAAATATACTCAGCAGTTTTATTAACCGTTTCGCTTTCAACATATTATTACTGTTGAAAACTAAATACGACATAAAAACGCTGAGCATGTTCTACAACTGGTGGATAAGCACATTCCTCTTTCTTTATATAGAAATTCTCTGCTATTGTTTCAGTTTGCACAGTTATATATGGTACCTAAAAATGGTTCTTTTAGCATATCTCAAAAACTACTGGATATTTTGAGCTCCCATTTTGGATTCTCCTTTGAAACCCCTTCTAGATTGCTTCTCCATCAAAATATTATATGGTTCCAGATCATCATTTTTTCAAATATTAATTTCATAATTCATGAAAAATTCAAAATTTTATCTGAGAGGAAGTCAATGACATTTTTATTGTTGGGTTGATTCACACTTTGATATAAAAAAACAAACTTTGCCGTACCTATCGTGGTTTAGGTATTATATGCCCAAGTATCAAAAATATTTTTAACATTACGGGACGGTATTTTCTCAGTTCAATTGTGAAGCAACGACAAGAGCAAATTTAAAACGATTTGGTAAGCAAAGTCAAATGATGTTGCTGATCACAAATATGCGATAAAAAAGGGGGGTTTTCATAGAAAATTTTAAAGTTGATGCCGATTTTTATATGAAAACGACCTCTTAACAACACTTTACTAACAGAAATTTGTAGAGCACATTATTCCTAAAAAAATAACATGTTACACGTGTCTCTAGTGTTAATAATTTTCGAATACGAGCGAGTGTTTAGTTTTATTTTTTCGATGACTGTACATATACTCGTTCGCAGACTACATTACTAGTCCGCTTTAAATTCAATACTAAGCATATTTGTACTTAAAATCATTTAGTTTATGGTTACTTTTATTGAAAATACACTGGTTATCAAAAATTAAGGAAAAATCACAACAATGACGATTACTCAAGAAGTTACTTGTAGATTTTTATGAAACTTGGCCACATTGTACAACACATAGTAAGGTATAAAATAACATAAAACGAAATTACCAGACAATTATGGTATTATAAAAAATAATGTACTTACAAAATAAACAATTTGAGGTGGCAGTTTCATATTGGGGAAGTACCTTCAATATGGTATATGATCCAATCTAACAGCAATACAGCACAAGCAGCGATGCGTGATGCTGTCAATTATTCGGTCTATTAATTCTACAGGAAGCAAGAGCCACTGATCTTGCAAAGCAGTAGCAAGCGTGGCAAGGGTTTGAGGGGCATGGAGCTATTAGGGGGTGGGTTGAGGGCAGCAATGCGTCTCCCTAAAGCGTCGCAAACGTGCTCGATAGGATTCAAGTCCGGGGAACGAGCTGGCCACTCGATGCGCAGAATTGTAGCGTGTTTCAGATAATCATCTATGATACGAGCTCGGTGCGGTTTTGCGTTATCGTCCTGTAGCAGGTATGCATCACCTATTGCCCCAGCGTATGGGCGAACATAAGCATCAAGGATATCATCCCTATAAATATGAGCATTTACGGTTCCCCTGGGAAAGACATGGAGATCTGTGCGTCCACCCAAAGAGATGCCACCCCAAACACAGACACTGCCTCTTCCGCATGCATCTCTTTCGCGAATGTTTGTCGGATGATAATGGGTTCCAGGTTTCCTCCATATCAAATGACGCCTACTATCACTTTCTAGACTAAATCTAGACTCGTCCGTAAAGAGTACAACCCTCCATTGGTCATGCGTCCAATGAACATGTTGTCGTGCCCACTGCAAACGGCCCCTCCTATGGCGTGATGACAACGGCACACAAATAACTAGTCGTCTCGCATACAGACCACCTTCGTGAAGTCTTCTACGCACGGTAGAAGTTGACACCAATCTTCCTGTGGCTGCACCCAGGGAGGATCTGAGACGAGTCGGAGTAGCAGGTCCTGCGGGCACATCACCTCAAATATCGGTCATCAGCGCCCGTCGTAGCTATTGGCCGTCCATGACTGAACCTCCTGGATGCCGAACCTGTGGTTATAAATTGACTCCATAATCTATGAACCACAGAAGGACTCACATTCAGCCATCTGGCCACTTCTGTTTGACTTTGTCTTGCCTGTGGTCTCCCAATGGCTCTGCATCTTAGTTCTGCAGGTAAATGATGTCTAGAAGTTATAGATACGAGTTGGCTATCTCAGGTTTATTTTGGTAGTACCACGGTGAAATTTATAGGCTTGCTCTCAAACGTGGTTTTTTAAGCTCCTCAAAGATGACGTACTCCGATTGCAGCACCACTAATTTGCATAACATAGTTTTACTCAGCAACTCTTACTTAGCAACATATCCAAATTTTGTGTGATTTGGATTATTTTTCAGGGAATTATTGCGATTTTTGTGATTTTTCCTTAATTTATGATAACCAGTGTAAAACTGTTTCATCTGTAACTCATTGATTAAACAATAAAAAACACTAAATTTCAACACACATTTGTATTCAAACGTAAAATTACTGGAACTAGAAGAGCAGTTCAAAATAGTGAAACATTAACATTAAACAATAATAACGCCCGGAGGTTTCGCGTGATTGACGATTTTCGGCGGCAAGTGGTCCCGCCGGCCATTGATTATTTTTTTCTGGTGGTCCAAGGAGAGTTGCACTGGTCTAGGACCAGTGGACCAGCAGTAGTTTCGAACCCTGATAAAGAAAAATAACTTCAAATTTAAAAATGGTGTTGTATTAAATCAAAAAAACAGTATCGAAGACTGTACTTCATTCAGTGGTTGGAAAAACTTCATTTCTTTCGTAGCGAACTACAACTACAACTATTTCGTTATAAATGTAGTTAACTACAACTATAACTACTTTTTTTTTAAATGTAGCGACTACAAACCACTTTCTAATTGTAGTCGCTACTTCGCTACTTTTTAAAAAATAAATAAATAAAAAGCATACACCGGATTGACCGAAAAACTTCAAAAGGTGGTTCTCATTAATAAATTAACTCATTTAAATATGGAATAGAACTAGGAATAGTGTTTGAATTTATTTGTTACTTTTCCTTTTTGTTCCTTTTTTTTTTTTGCTAAAATTTGTTCTTTTTAGATTTCTTTACAATTTTTACGAATATTCGCCACAAGAAAGGATTCAAAAGTTGAAATATTGAAAAAATTCAACCATCATTTTTTTTTTTTTTAACTTCTTGTCAGGGAATATTTAGGAACATGAATTTAAAAGTAGTTTCTAGAAGTCGCTACAAACTATTTTTTTTATTTATTATTATAATATTTTTTTTTTTTGTGTTGCGTTACTCACTGCTCTACTTTTTTTTTTTTTTTTAAGTAGAGCGCTACACTACAATACTAAAAAATGTAGCTACTACAGTAGTTTCGCTACTTTTAGCGCGCTACTTCCGACCACTGACTTCATTGGATGACAGTGTAGGCCCAAATAACTGAAGGAAAGTGTGTTTACGAGAGAAATAGAATGTTAAGTTTGGAAAAACAAATAAGAGAAAGATAACGAAATAAAATGCTCTGCAAGGGGAGGGACGTTTGCCCCCTCTGGCTACGCCCATGCAAAAAAAAAAAAAAAAAATCTTCGCAAGACACGCGCTCACCCATATCTTATTTTCATAATGTTTACAAACATCAATCCTACCTACTTTCACTTCATCATTTTGTCCCTGACGTGACCCTCTGACAACAATAACTGACGTCATGTCATTCTTGCACGCGCACCAATCAGAATGAAGTATTTGGGGAAATTCCCTTCCAGCTCGATCTTCTCTCTTTTCCACGTAAGTTTTACTTTTCATTTTCAAAAACTTGTTTTGGTTTCTTTAATCAGGATTTAGATGAGCAAGTCCTTGCGTTGGAACGGTTTGAAGGATTCTTTTGAGTGAAAAATTTTAATTCTGATTCCATTCCGTTTTCTCTATCTTCAAGGAAGGCAGTAGTTCTGAAATGGAAGACAAAATGGACACGGGAATTCCCCGAACGTTACGTAACTCATAACATGTGTTTTTTTACATTTGACTTTTCTAATATGGCGCATGAAATGCAATTATGTTATTAACAAATGAAACAAAATTATGTTTCAAAATGGAAGACAATGTGGATACGGGAATTCCCCGAATGTTATATAACACATCATTTGTGTTTATTTACATTTGACTTGGCTAATATGGCGCATGAAATGCAATTAAATTATTAACAAATGAAACTGTTTTTGAATCTATAATTATGCTTTAAAATGGAAGACAAATGTGGATACGGGAATTCCCCGCACGTTATGTAACGCGTAACACTTGTTTGTTTACATTTGACTCGGCAAATATGGCGCAGTAAGTACTGACGAAATGCCATTAAATTATTATCAAATGAAACTATAAGTATGAATCCATAATTATGTTTCTAAGTGGAAGACAAATGTGGACACCGGGATTCCCCGAACGTTATGTAACACGTAACACGTGTTTGTTTACATTTGACTCGGCAAATAAGGCGCAGTAAGTACTGACGAAATGACATTAAATTATTATCAAATGAAACAATAATTATGAAACTAAAATTATGTTTCAAAATGGAGGGAAAATGTTTGCACGGGAACTCCCCGAACGTTATGTAACGCGCACAACATGGGTTTATTTGTATTTGCCTTAGCAAAAATGGTGCAGTACGTATAGATGAATAGCAATTAAATTATTATCAAATGAAACTATATTTATGAACCTGGTGGAAATAATGTCAGGTGATTTTTAAAAAAATATTTTTGTTCAAATAATAAATACTTAGTCGGTTTCACTGTTCGCTTCATAAAAGCAAAATTATATTTAACAAAGACGTGGATTAAAGAGTAATTCAGCTTAAAAACCTTAATATTTTTTTTCCAATTTAGTATTGAATCATTATATTTGGACTTTAATGCAAGAATGTAAAAAAAAAACTTCTGACGTTTTCTACATTTATGGTACACATAACAGCTACAATTTTTGTGAATCCTTTAGTTTAACCTATACATTATTTCACACAAAAAAAAAAAAAAGAACAGAAAAATAGATGAAGAAAAAATATCAATTAATGTATTTCTTAATCGTTTGCGAGAAGAGCTGTTTAAAACGTGGTTATTTGCAGTTATTTCATTCGAACTTATTTGTGAATTTTTCAGAACCAGGATCACCTATAAGAAATAATTGAATTCTGTGCCTTGAACTACATTATGTGAAATAGATAATAAATAAATAGCACCAAGTGATTTAGCGAGCACAGATATTTTAAAAATTTTTCTTTTTTTGAATGCACCATGCCTATTTCATAAAGTTAAGATGCTTTTTATCGTGTGTGATTTCTATAGTCGTTGTTAAAAAATTGATTTTCAATTTTTTAATTTATAAAAGTGCTTACAATAGTCTTATTCATGAGCATTTAGAATTTTGTCAATTTCAATTCATAGATTAAATAATGTACGTAGAAAAGTTATAACTTTGTTTAAAGAATATACTATTACAAAACGTTTCATTTGCTTGCAGTGTTGTTGATTTATAAATTTCGGAACATATAATCATTACTTATTTATTTATTGGTTTACTCATTTAGCTATTTTACAACATCTCTTTGAATTTCACTTAACATAACTTAGCCGTATTTTATATTTTCAAATGGTTGCAAAGTCGTAAAATTGATTTCTTACTCTTCTCAATCTTTCTCAAACTGTAGAAAAATTTGTTGCACTGTAATTTTAATTGCAAAAGTAAAAAAAAAAAACTTTATTGTTTGTATTTTTATTTTTCAATGGTGCAACTCATTTGATCTAAATAAACTTTAAAGCAATTGAGTTTAAATTTAAATTTCACCTTCAACTAACAGTTCAAGAACATTTTTTAGCCAACTATGTTCTTATTCAAGTTTGAATTTGATTAGCTGGTTTGATTGATTGTCTTTTTTTCTCCATAAATCCATTGAACTAGTTTTCAGACCAATAAAATAAGCAAGAAATTTGACGAAGAATTTTTCGCTAAGCGTACATTTTTCTAATTTACGTTGTTGATTATTTAGAAGTTAAGTTTTATTTGAAATATTTCAATTTCTCTTGAAAGAAATCAGTGATCGTTAAATTATGTAGATATCACAATTATTCTCATAAAAATTGGAGTACTTAGGCTGAATTATGATTAGTGTAATCTCTCTCTACCCAGAATCATCGTTTAGAAAATATTAAGTATTGACAATACTTGTTATACCATGAACGTGAATTCTCTAGTATTTTTCAAACGTTTTTAACTTCACTTATATTATAACACATTCACAAGAACATCACACTATGAATTCGGGAATTTACATCAAAATATGTCACCACGTAAAATAAAAACTCTGAAACATTATCTCTACAGATGCACACTAAAAAGAATTTGAATTGTTTTAAACTAGATATTTAAGAGACAAAACAGGAGAAGAGAAATGAGAGAGAACTCACCTAAATGTCTTGGCAACCACTTTGATGTCTACGAAGTAAGATTTTGTTCACGCACTTGCTGGTCCTTTGTTTTTTTTTTTAGAATCATCCTCCTGAAGCAGCCAATCGCAGTCGTTTCTTCATTGGTGTCGCTCTTATTCGTAAACTGGTGGACCAATAAAAAAAACTGATTATTTATAAGGACAAGAGATTAATTAAGATAATTGGAAAGTTATCCGCGCCTTCGAAAAGCAGTATCCCTGCGTATTTTTGTTTCTTTAACGTTGTATTTATACTTTACATCTACTGCACAAAGGTATTTGTTTACTTCATTTATGGCTTAACCCACTAATGCCTAGCGTCCCTTTTTAGGGACGGTTCAAAAAGTGTATCTGAATCTTCCAAAAATGAACATGACAACCAAATAATGGTGTTAAATTATTACTTTGGTATTGTTTCAATTCATTACTAACAGATTGCAGCACATAACCATCGTAAAGTGTGTTATGTAGCCGTTTTATTATGATCTTTATCAAGAATTACATCGTTCAATCTCGAGAGTAAAAAGCTAAGTTTTTAAAATTATTCACAGCTTCCCAGTTTATATTAATTGCTGCTTTTATTTCTTCTTATAAAACGTCTTTTTAAACACTATATCGTAAGCAGAACCATTTATTTTTTTTAATTGTTTTTCCTGTACATTAAACACTATTTGTAACCAGTATACAAAATATCTTTGAAAAAAAAAAATCAGGCATTAATGTGTTAAACTGGCCTTACGTTCGCTTTCTGTTTTCGTTGTTTTTTGTTGCAGTATCCCTGCGTATTTGTGCTCCTTTAACGTTTTTTAGCCTACTTTCCCGTTAAAAATAAAAGAAGGACGAAAAAAGTATTAAAAGTAGCTTAATGTACCTAAAAAATATGGCCAAGTCCAAAAAATATCGCCAAGTTAAAAAAATAAAAAGGAAAAATGAATATCGAAAAATTAAAAATTTGAAAGTAGGGTATTGAGATGGGGAATTTGTGCGTCGGTTGGTCTGTCTGTCTCCCCCCCCCCCCCTAATAACTTTTGAATGAACATTCCGATTTGGACAAACTTTTTTTTGTTGGAAAGATCTCGGCGAGTACAGCTCAATCCCATACTTCATTATTCGATTTGAACAATTTTTGGTTCAACTTTGAACCGTTCAAACAACCTGTCCCGGGATGCTAACTTTTGAGTGAACAGTCCGATTTGAACAAACTTGTTTTTGTACGAAAAATCTTTTCAAGGATACTTCCTTCCCGTATCTACATTTTCGATTTGAACAATTTTTCGTTCAACATTGAACCGTTCAAACAAGCTGTCACCCCTAATAACTTTTGAATGAACAGTCCGATTTAAACAAACTTTTTTTTGTTCGAAGCATCTCGGCAAGGATACTTTATTACCGTATTTAAATTTTCAAGTTGAACAGTTTTGGTTCAACATTGAACCGTTCAAGCAACCTTTCTCCACCTAATAACTTTTGAGTGCACCGTCCGAATGGAATAAACTTTTTTTTTTGTTCGAAAGATCTCGACGAGTACAGCTCAATCCCATACTTCATTATTCGATTTGAGCAATTTTTGGTTCAACTTTGAACCGTTCAAACAACCTGTCCCGCGATGCTAACTTTTGAGTGAACAATCCGATTTGAGCAAACTTTTTTTTGTTCGAAAGATCTTATTAAGGATACTTCATTCTCGTATTTACATTTCAGATTTGAACAATTTTTCGTTCAACATTGAACCGCTCAATCAAGCTATCACCCCTAATAACTTTTGAGTGAACAGTCCGATTTAAATAAACTTTTTTTTTTGTTCGAAGGATCTCAGCAAGGATACTTCATTACCGTATTTAAATTTTCCATTTGAGCATTTTTTCGTTCAACGTTGAACCGTTCAAGCAACCTTTCCCCACCTAATAACTTTTGAGTGAACCGTCCGAATGGAATAAACTTTTTTTTGTTTGAAAAATCTCTGAGAGGCTTTCCCATACATTCCCACATTTCGCTTTTTGATTTGAACCATTTTTCGTTTAATAGTGAACCGTTCAGAAAAAAAATTATCATTAGCGTCTACGGGGAATTTAAGTTGAATGTTGATCCTGAACTGAAAGTCGGATTTCCTTCAAACTAACTTTGTAAGAAAATGGTTTTGATAAATAATGTTTGTAAAGTACTTTTTTGGGTAATCTTCTGTGAGGACTCTGATTCTGACTCCGAATCCGCAAACATGGCGGAAATGCAGGCTCAGAAAAAAAAAATGACTGACTGTGCAGACGATTTTTTGTTCATTTATTCATTTGTTTTATTTTATTTATTATTATTATTATTATTATTATTTTTTTGGCAGACGATTTTATTTGAAACAAAAATTTTTTATTCACGAGAGCATTTTATTCTTTTATTATATTTAACAACTGGCAACGGATTAAAAGTGAAATTTGAAACATTTTATTAACGGAAGAGTTTTTTTTTTCTTTTTTTTTTCTTTCTTTGATAAAATGTGATTTGATGCTCTTTGTACTTTTATTTATTTATTTATTTATTTATTTATTATTATTATTATTATTTATTTATTTATTTATTTATTTTGAAAACGATGGAGGATTTTTTTACGGAGGAACTGTAACCGTTACACTCTTTAAAAGGTGCGACAAAACTTTATTTATTTGTTAAATACTTTTTACATCTCTATTTCATCTGATGAGAGGGGTATATTTTGCTTTTCGAAATCAGCTCTAAGTGCTAAAAAGGAATGTTTGACATAAGTTTCAGTCTCAGATAATCAAGAGAATAATGATCAGATGCGAGAATGCCGATGTCGATGTACGGGAAAGTAGACTCTTTTTGTTCTTGACAGAACTTCTTGTTTTTCTTTACATTGATTGCACAAAGGTATTCTTCATTTACGGCTTAAACGGCCCTTATGTTCCCTTTCTGTTTTCGTTGTTGTTTTTTGTTTGCCGTATCCTTGCGTATTTGTGCTTCTTTAACGTTGTATTTATACTTTACATTTATTGCACAAAGGTTATTTATTTACTTCAAGGGTATTATTCGCATTTCAAAGTTTTTCATTTCAAAGAAAGCTTCAAAGATGAAAGATATTTCCTGCTACATGCTTGTTCTTCATTAATAAGCGTCATATGCTTTATGTGAGAAAAGAAAAATATAAAATGAAAGTCTGTATTTGAATTAAAATCAATATTAGGGGAAAGTAAAATAAAAAAAAAAAAACAACGATTTTGAAAAAGAAAATAGATTTGTAATGGTGCTTCTTGCTTTTCTTTTCTTTCTTTTTTTTTCTTTTTATTTTTTAGCAGGAAAAAATACCGTCTCCTTGAAACATTGAGGCTACTCTGCCCGCCGCTTATTAAAATCACATTTGTTCCGAGGATATTTTATTTCATTCAGCGGCTGATTTTATAAACCGGCATATATAAAATTGCAAAAAGAAAAGGTTTTAAAGTTTTCACAAAATAAAAAATAAATTAATTACTTTTGTCAATATTTTACATTCAGTTAAATAAAACACAATCGAATTAACCTTAAATGTAAAAAATACATTTTTAAAATTACACAAAGGTTTTAAAATATTGACTTATTGTTGTTTGAGAAACAGAATTCGAAAGTAAAGATCATTCTTAAATCTTCAAGTTTAGGCATGTTTTTCTAGCGAACGATTTTTACTCAAACTGAATGATACAAACTGTCAACCTCAGTAATCTTAAAGAGAAATAAAATTCTTATTTTATTCAGACAAGCGTCCCCCCGCCTTTCCTTTGTTTAACATATACTCTCCAAAAACTTTTAATTTTAAACTTAACAGATTTTATAAAACGGCGCTAATAATTTTATTTAAAGGATGGTTTTAACATGCTTTGATATCTTAATGAGTCTGTTCTCCCATATTTGATTTTATAAAGCGGCTAATTTTATAATCCAGTGATTTTATTAGATGCGGGCACTGTACTACAGTTTTTTCCAAGGGATTGAGAAGAAGGAGAGTCATAATTCATAACAGTCCTTACATTTTGACATAGGCATTTTCATTCACGGCAATCTAGATTTAGATAGTTGCTAATTAAAATAAAATTTGGAAAATAATTTGTGTTTCAATCGAAGACAGCTTCACAAATAAAACGCGTTTTGAAAAAAAAGCTTTGGGTCAATTTTTTATGTTCTGGAAAATCCTTATTAATGAACTCGCTGTTCATATAACTATGACTTATGTAGAAGATAGAAGAAATAATTCAACTGTGTATCCAATGCGAAATTTTCTGGAAAATAAAAAACAAGTCAATTATTAACATAATAATTTAATTGTAGTTTAAAAAATCTAAACACTACGCTTTTAGAGAGTTTTTTCTTTACAAA
Source organism: Uloborus plumipes (assembly GCA_038373865.1). Lineage (NCBI taxonomy): Eukaryota > Metazoa > Arthropoda > Arachnida > Araneae > Uloboridae > Uloborus > Uloborus plumipes. The sequence continues at coordinate 78,417 of JAXGGA010003724.1, read as the reverse complement.
TTTAAAATTAATATATTTCATGATACTCGAACTGATTTTCCTCTGATTTTCAAAACTATTAAATATTCGCTAAGTTTGACTTGCACTTAGAATACTTCTACATCAAATATAGATTAGCCTTTTATTAATAATAGTCTTAGATATATTACTTTTATATTTGTAAAGAACGTGAATTTTATCTTTTATTCGGAGTTATATCGTTACCATCGAAACTCCTGAGTTTCGATGGTAACGGTTACACACATACATACAAACAAACAAACAAACTCAGATGTGAAACTAATGAAAGCATGTTAAAAAAACCAAGCTCCTCATACGGAAGATCAGAAGGCTGCAATCGCCCTTCCCCTTGCCTTTGAGAATTTAATGTATTTATTTGTAAGTATGTATGGTTTTTAAAGCTATTCGATGTAATTTGCATTTATTATGACAAACCCTTTGTCTTAATTTACTAATATCTAATCTTACTAGTGCTTATCTGACTGTTTATTCAAGGGGGGTAAGAAAGACGAAAGTCCCACGACTAAGTGATATTAGAACGGGAGTTTCCCTCAATTATCTAAGGGAAATTCCCCTACTTGAAATTGCTTAAATTTTGATTTTGTTCGGGAAATTTTCTCGTAGTAAAAAGAAAGATGTATTATAATACTGCTTTGGAAGCTACAAGAAGAACACTTCTTGTTTTTCAGAATAATATTAAAGATTATAAATTTTAAACCAGAAAATTAAAAGTATATATTTTTGGACACATTAAATGTTTTGTACTAAAGTAATACCATTTTTATTTGCTCCTCAATTCTACTAATACGACACATTTTAACAAAGTTTATTTATTTGACAAGGTAATGCAGAGGATACTTCCAAAGAATATGCTCAAACGTTTATCGATATTTCTGAATATTGGAGATAAAAAGAAATTATTAAATGTTGAGTAATATTTTTAAGATTCAGAAAATGTGCTGACCACGTTGGCAGAGAGTGCCTCGCAGTTACAAGGATAACTTAACAACTCGGAATGCGATATTTAAACTAAAACTAAAGTACCTTATAAAAATTTACACCATAAAATTGTGATTCAATGAAAAGTGGTCCTGGACCAATGATTTTTTTTTCCGAAATTCAAGCATCGGCTTTGAGTTAATCTATCCTTTATACAGTGAGGCGGTTTATTGAATCACTGGTTTACTGAATCAACCGCTTTAATGAATCAAATCGTCAAAAACAGAACAATGTCCAGTTGTATTGAATCTGTCGCTTTATTGAAGGAAAACTGTCTGGAACAAAAGTGATTCATATAAGCGGTGGCCACTGTACCAGATTTTTTTCTATAGTTGAGAGTACACAGACAGAAGCTAAAAATGCATTGTTAGTGAGACAAATTCCAAAGCCATATTTTACTTATTTATTGATTGCTTTTTTTTCTTTTTTTTTTCGGAAAAGCTATGAAATACCGTTAAAACAAATGCTCCACTATAATTCTGTGTCATAAATTTATGATTTTTTTTTTTTCACTTTTCAACCCGATAAAATACTCAGACCACTTTTTCCTGTTCACACGCGTAATGATTGAAATTGAAATGGAAAAGATTTTACGTTAAATTGGCAGACTAAAAGAAGAATATTACGTAATATAAATTAACTTGATACATACATAAGTCACATACACCTTAATTTTTATCTTCATACATTTGGAAGAAAAAAAAAAAAAACGAATGGAGCTTTATAAAAAATGTGACACACTTTTTTCTAGTTTTCTTTACATGTTGGATCGTTATATTAAGTGTAGGGTGAAATGTTTTAAACCATTCCTCCTGAAAATATTGGGTGCTCTCCGTAAAATTATGCCCCAGTGAGATAAATGAAATACTGTTAAATGTATTTATATGTACTTATAAAAGGTTATACTTGAAAAAAAAAAAGCGAATAAAACTAAACAAAGTATTGTTTATTTCTATAATTGTCGAAAAATCTAAATGAAATATTTTGGTCTACATATTGTGTGGCAAAAAGTTTGGTGACCGGGTGGGAAAAAGAGCAGAAACTTTGGTTAGGCAGAAAAGCACGAATAGATTGGAAGACAAAAGTTCAGCCATCAACTGATTTCTTTAACATTAGAAAAGATCCTTCGCCTTCAGCTGAAGTATTTTGGTTTAATCAAGCTGATATTGACTTGAAGTCACACAAGATAGATAACCTTGGAAAACAGTAAAAAATGTTTCATGGATCCATAAAATCTATTTTATGTCAGCTATGCACAAAATTATGTCACGCAGATGCAGACGTTCTGATCAAATGAAACAAGATTGCTATTCAGCTACGAGTAGGTGTGTTGTTGAGTTATGTAGATAGGAGAAATCATGTCCGTATAACTTCGAGAATCAGGAAAAGAAAATTTAGTGATGGTCCTTTTAGGGAAATAGAACAATGACGCTGCATTTTGTTCTAAGAGAGAGAGCAAATATTAAAAAATTAAAATCATCAACTGCAGTTAACACAGGGCTTTCCCCCCGCCTCCCTCCAAAAAAAAAAAAAAAATAAATAATAATAATCTCATACACCGTAGATCGTCTAAAACTGCTTTTTTACAGCTACAATTTCAAAAAATTTTCGGGGTGAACTCCTTAATGCCCTCTCTGTAACGTAATTAGACATGGCATTGGCGTATTTAAAGATTCATTTTTTAAAAAATGGATGGGGGAGCACCCCGAACTTATCATTTCAAAAAAATCGTCTAGTGTACATTTTTAAGAACATAAAATTAAACGGGGGAAAAAAACGGGGTTTTTTAGTTTTAAATTAGAAAAATGCCGGGGTTGGGGACCCGAATTTTCTCACCTTTTAATACCTCCAAAGATGGCTTCTAAAACTGCTATTTTAGAGCGACATTTTCAAGAAGAAAAAATCGGAGGAGAGTCTCCAATCCTGCTCTATCAGTATTAGAGATAGAAAACTGCGTTTTTAAAGTTTCAATTTTAAAAATAGATCGGAGAGTGTCCCCAAATCTCTTCTTCCCCTAACATAACCAAATGTTGTCAAGTGAATAATTTTTAAGAGTATACAAATTATTAAAAAAAAAAAAAAAAACGTGTGTGCGCCGCCCAATTTCTTCTCTCCGGAACACCTCCAAAAACTGTTTAAAACTGCGGTTTTAGCACATTTGCTTTGTTACGGTGATCGTTGGTTCTACTTAAAGCGCCACCTTGCGGCAATCCGATAATGCCGTTGCTATTTTTTGATTGGTAATTTTTAAATTTAAATTCAGAAATGAACCAACCGTTAATTTCTCAAAGAACTCCGGTAGATGGCAGTGCTTTGTGAACCAAGGGCATTTTGCAGCTATTGGTGATGGATCCAAACAATATTCGAATTAAATTTTTTGATTGGTTGAAAATTATCGGTTTTAAAGTTAAATTTAAAAATGAACCAATCGTTAATTTCTCTTTCTCGAAGAACTCCGGTAGATGGCAGTGTATCGTGAACCAAGTACGAAATTTTGCTCTGTGCTAAAAGCCAGAAAATTGCAGGCATTTAGTATTTAGGAGGCGTTGGGTTTTAGACGGATACAACAAAAAAAAAGAAAAAGAAAGAAAGAAAGAAACGGATTCGGATACGAATCTTTTTTTTTCCCTTCGGAGCTCTATCCGGCACATTACTAATGCTAACTAGACATGAAAATTAAAAATGAAAAAAAAAAAAAAAAGGAGGAGGTTGTGGTCAGCAGGCTACTATAAGAACACTTTAGATGTTTTTTTTTATTGGTGGAAATATAATTCAAGATTTTTACTCTTCATGAAAGTATTAGGTTATCTAAAAGCGCTGGGCTCAAGGAGAAAAATATCGACAAGTGAAAAATGTTGCAACATTGTATATACTGTCGGCCCCGCTTAAACGAATACTGTCGGTTCCAAGAAATATTATTCGATTAAGCGGGGTATTCGTTGAAGTGGGAATCTTCAACATTGCGTCTATGGCATAGGGAAAATTCGGTTCCAGGGGCCCTACTCTGAAACTTCCTGGAACTTCCAGTTACGTCTATTACTCCCTCACGACAAGCAAGAAAAGCCGAAAAAGTAGTCGCTTGTCAAATTTTGTGTTACTCTGAAAGCCCTAATGTGCCCAAGCGAGAATTTTCTCTCCTTCTACCGCGTATCGAGAAGGAAAAACGATTGACCAATCAAATGATAGTACACTGCTCGACATTGAAAATGCAACACCAAGAAGGAGTGGTCAGAAATTCATGCAAATTTTACCGTAGACGCACGTCACTGAGTTATGCAAATGATATGAAATGCGCAGCTCTCCGACGCACGTGAAGTAAGATATAAGAGAATGAAGTTGAAAAGTGGGCTATGTTCATGTTGGTTTTTCTGCCAGACTAATTATCGGAGAAATTTGGTTTTTATCTCGAAGGATACGTGTGATAGGAGGAAATGCCACGCCGTCCTCAACGAAGACACTTCCAGCATATAGACGACTTCACAAGGGGTATGGTGATCGGACTGAGAAGGGGAGGTTGGTCCATACGTCAAATTGCAGCTGATACCCACATGGATGCAAGCACTGTGCATCGGCTGTGTTGGAGATGGTTGGAAAGAGGAAATGTAGCCACATTGAGGGGTGCAGGTGCAGCCAGAGTGACGTCAGACCGCTTGGATCGACGGATTCACCGACAAGCTGTGGCGGACCCGCAAGTCACTTGTACGTCGATTCTGCAGTACGTGCAAGGTACCCTGGATGTTCCTGTGTCGACCAGAACCATTTCCCGCCGACTGGTTGCACGTGGCCTGCAATCACGGCGCCCGCTAAGAAGACTGCCATTGACCTCACAGCACAGACTCCAACGTTTGGAATGGTGCCGGACCAGAGCGACGTGGATGGCAGAATGGCAAACCGTAGAGTTCTCAGATGAATCCCGCTTCTGTTTGTCCAGCGATAGTCATCGCATTCGTGTGTGGCGTCGACGTGGAGAAAGATCGAATCTGGCAGTAACTGTGGAACGCCCCACAGCGCGACAACGTGGCATAATGGTTTGGGGCGCTATTACATACAATTCCGTATCACCTCTAGTTCGTATTCGGGGTACTATGACGGCCCAACGATATGTAGATAATGTACTGCGGCCGGTGGCAATCCCCTACCTTCAGGGTCTGCCAAATGCAATTTTTTAACAGGATAACGCCCGGCCTCACAGTGCTCGAATCAGCCAACATGCTCTACGAGGTGTACAGATGCTTTCCTGGCCACCATACTCTCCTGACTTGTCACCAATCGAACATGTGTGGGACGTGATTGGACGCCGTTTGCAGAACCTGTCACTGCCTCGTTCAGAGGACGAACTGTTGCAAATGGTTGAAAGGGAATGGAGTGCCATCCCTCAGGACACCATTCGCAGGCTTATTGACTCCATGCCTAGACGTGTTTCTTCGTGCATCGCTGTCCACGGTGGTCCTACTTCTTACTGAGCCGACGCCGTCCTCGCTCTAAATTTTGCTTATTTATTTTGAAATAAATATCACTTATTGTTCCATGCTGTCTCTGTCTTCTTACCAAATTTCATTAATTTCTAACCACTCCTTCTTGGTGTTGCATTTTCAATGTCGAGCAGTGTATGTCTTACTCCCGTCGTTACATCAACATTCGCGCATGCATTTTGCTTTAACATCCTGGATTAGCTTAGCCTCCGAAATAGATGGCAAAAAGACTCGAGAGCCAAATATTAAAAGCATTCGGGCAGATTAAGATGTTGCGTTTCAGGAATTTAAAAATATTAGAATTTTAAATCTTTTCAACACATACGAGCATACAAGCGTAAGCGAAGAAAAGTGTCAAAATATATTATACGAATTCATCTCAATGTATCAAATGCTTCGACTGAACATGAAAAAATTTATAAATACTTTAAAAAAATAATACTAATATTTAAAAATATTTGTTAAATTAAATCATTTAACTTCATTACTTTGTTTTTAGCGATATTTTGACTTTATCGCAATAATAGTTTAAAATTCAGGCTGTAAGTAAAAGTCCCCTTTTTGCGTTACTCATTTTTGTTTTCGCAATAATAGTTGTATTTTCAGTCTTTAAATGCTAAGTAAAGAAAAATCACATGTCTGGTCAGGGCAAAATTAAGGCATAGGTATGTGGGGCACAGTCCCAGGTCACCAACGTTTGGGGGGGGGGGTCTTAAATCCATCTAAAGTTTTTAAAATCGAGAAATTTCATATCGCACTATGACAAGATAAAAAATATATTTGAAAATACTCTTTCGAAAACTTGAAATCCAAAATATTTTACTACTTCATTATATTATTTTATTTGGGGGGGGGGGGGGCAGCCCATAAAGCTCGTGCTCAATGTCCTACAAAGTCGTGCCATGTGTCTAGGTATCAGTTTTTCAAAACATGCATTTAAAACATTTGTTGTTTGAGAGGGGTAAAAATTACTGCATGTGCTGCGCTTTTTGCAATGATTTTGATAGACTCAATTTTGCTTTTCGCGATATTTTGGCCTTTTCGCAATAAGAGATATATATTCACTCTCTAAATATTAAGTACAAGTTCCTATTTTTGGGGCAATATATCAGAGAAAAATAGAGATCCTAAATCACATGTCTGCGGATCTTTTTTCCAAATTGCATTTAAAACACTTTATGTTTGAGAATTAAAAGAAACAAATTCATGTTTTATGCTTTTGCTATTATTTTAAGACTTGAAAAACGATGATTCAATTATTCTGTGAGGAAAAATTAAACTTAAATACGATACGATAAAAACGAAATGCTCCCCCCCCCTCCCCTGATAAAAAATAGAATTCGAGTAAAGAGCTCATTTTATTAAAAGAAATATACCCCCCCCCCCGGGTTAGATCGACACCCTGGTTAAGTAGATATATAAATTCAAGTTTTGGGCATACCTTAAAGTAATTTCAATTTGCAAAATTTCGGCCAATTAATCAGTAAAATAAGATGATTATAGATAATCGGCTAAGTTGTTGAGTTCCAATTACTGCCGATAAATGGATGCCTCTCTCAAATTCAAACTCAAAATAAAGAAAAAATCTTAACTCTCAATATAAAAACATACTAAACCACATTTTCAGAACTTGTAAACATTATGGCACACTTCCGCGTTGAGAAAAAATAGAATAAACAAACAGCTTCTCACTGCCGAGGAAGACATCTCACGTCTTCTTACCCTGTCGTAAACTTCTCGGCGCGATTCTAGATACCTTAAATTAGAAGTGGCTTTGAGATTAGCGATTATTCGTGTCTCACGAGATGTGACGTTACGGGGCACAAAAAACCCGTATTCTCGGTATCGACTATATTGACGATACAATGAGAGTAGGGCCCCAGGATATTTTATTCGTATAAGCGGGGTATTCGTTAATCCGTTACCCGATTAAGCGGGGCCGACAGTATGTGTTTGTAAAAAATAAAATTTATTTCCTATTAACACATTTATTCATCACAGTTTCTCGTTGAAGGTATACCTTAAAAAAATATACTTAAAATATTTTTTTCCGCCGATCAATTAGCCCAATTTTTTCGATTATAAATAATCGGTAGAGTAAGAGAGATTATGGCCGATTAATCGGTGTATCCCTATTAGATACAGGCAGCTGCGTGGACTAAATGTGCATTTGTCTAAAATAGTAGTATCAAAATTTCGAATAATTTTCAATAAATCCTCCAAAACATTGCGTCATGTAATAGAGAAATTTCAAGTTCTCGCTTTTATCAATAAAAGCAAAAGATATTTCTTCAAAGCAACAAAGGCTTAAGATATGGAAACTTCAAAATCCCAAATGATATAACAAGAAAGAAAGGTCAGAAACGAAAGTTAAGAAGTTGTAGGAAGATAAGTAATAACTCTTCGAGTATGTATTCTATTTTTATTTGTCTTTTTTAGATGAAATTAATCTTTTTTTAAGAGCGAAACAACATTATCACATTGAGTATACATTGAAGTAGCAGTCAGAAACTTATGTTTAAAGTTGCTTTAGTGGACATTATAGTATTCACGGAAACTGAAAATGCTTTATGTCAAGGCAGTAATTGTGTTTTTTACATTTTTAGTATTTTCTGTGTCTGAAAGTGCTGTCAGGAAAAAGGTGTCCGAACAACGCATATTGACAGTTCCAAAATTGCTATTTAATGAAGTTGAAGCGGCGAGATACCAGGAGAAAGATGTCACAAATGCAGGTGGGTGATGTGTGTTAGATTAAATATGTATCGTGTAATATTTTTTCTAAATTCATAAGAGCATTCAACTTTAATTAATTCAAAAACTAAAATTACGAGGCGCGTTCAAAAAGTAAGGGCCGTTTGGTCACAGAGAAAAATATACTCATAAGAAAAAAAAAATTAAGGTCATATTTAGTTAAGTACTAACTTACTTTAATTCTCTACATAATCGCCGTTCACTTCTAAGCATTTTTCGCACCGCTGCATCAGCTTCTTTAACCCCTCTGCGTAGAAACTTGCCGCCTGAGAGTTGAACCAGTTGACAAGCGTTTTTGAGCCCCTCTTCGGTTTCAAAAGGTTGTCTACCTAGCCGCTGTTTAAAATGTAAGAGGAAGTGGTCGCTAGAGACAAGATCGGGACTGTACGGTAGGTGGTCAAAAAGTTCTTTACAAAAATCTTAAATTTTCTCCTGGGTTTTGGCAGCAGTGTGAGGATGCGCATTATCTGGGAGGAAGATTACGCCTGATGACAATTTCCCACGGCGTTTGTTTTGGATAGCAAGCTTTAATTTGTCGCTGAATCACAGAATGCAATTCACAGTTGGCGTTATCAATGACTTTTGTGGCTATTGTTCTTTGCATTCACGGAAAACAATACGACTTCAGAAATTAAATAAATGACGCTGTAGCTTCACAATGAGTCAGTTAATGGCCCAGCAGTAGTAAAACTGTGCTTCGAAGCGCCATTATTTAAATACAAGCAACAAGCAATCGGCCCTTACTTTTTGAACGCGCCTCGTAACTCATCTGCTCAATTGGGTAAAAAGTACCCTTTTTCAAAATCAGAGCGAAACATATCCAAGAAAATCACAGAGAGTCTTGTGAAATATTTCAATTTGAAAAACAGTTAACTCTTGATTATCCGCTATACTACACTACAAGGTTTCTTGACAAAAACATCGTGACGTCAGCGTGACGTTAGCGTGACGTTAGCATATGAAAAACGACCTAGATAAAACATCACAGCCTACTTGGCGAATTAGAGGAGATCGCAAACTGCTTGAAAGCTCTTATTGGCTCCGCCCGTAGTGACGCTCAGTGTCAAGTTAAGTTGCTGTCTAGTATAGCGGATTATTCGTGAGGGTCTTGGGAAAGAAATAAACGTAATTAACTGGTTTTTTTTTTTTTTTTCGAAAAAGCACGAATTTGAATTTTGTTTTTTCTCAACATTTCTTCCCCAAGAGTGAGATGTACTTCATCCAATAAATTATTTTTACCTGGGCGTTATCGTAAGTACCACACAGATTTTATATGCTTGAGAACCTCAAACACAAATAATTTTTTATGCTGCACTTATCGTCCCTGTTTGTACATATCACGTTTTAAGAGCAATACAGTTATTGTTAAGCAAAAGACATCTTTTATCTTCTTTTCTCCTTATTTTATGATTTTTTTTCGGATTATCAACGATTTTCGTTATCCGCGGTACTCGTGCCACCCAATTCCGCGGATATTCGGGAGTGTACTGTATACAATCAACTTTTAGTTCTGTTCGTGTAAATTGGTAAAATTTCCAGCTCTCGAAATCGTCGATATCTTCATTTTCGTTAAAATTATGGCTAGTGAGAATGAGTGCTTTTACAGTACTACGTATAACTGTATAAAATGATAATAATTATTATTATGAATTATTAACCGGTTTCCTACTATATATGTATACGTGTATTTCAGTTACATTTAATGCCAACGGGGTTGAATGTATCCACACTAATATTTAAACTTTCCTTTAAAAATATGTGCACTAAATATTGTAGTTACAATAATATAAGGAGTTAAAATTGGCGCTGTGATCGCATATTTTCTTCACGTTACTTTAAAAAAAAAAAAAAGCATCTGGAAAATAAGACGCATTGGAAAAGTTACGAGTTCAAATTTGGCCGATTTTTTTTTGGTATGTTTCACTTTTTATCATCACATACATTATTCATTATCTTTCGGAGTAAGTTATTATTTTTTTTTTGAGGTGGGGGGGGGGGGGTGCCGCTCCAATCGCACGTTCCTTATATATACAGTGCCCGCAACTTATTAAAATCACATCTGTGCCAAGGATATTTGATTTCATTTTTATAAACCGGCATACATAAAATAACAAAAAGAAAAGGTTTTAAAGTGAAAACAAAATAAAAAAATATATTAATTACTATTATCTGTATTTAAAATTTAGTCAATTAAAAAACAATTCAAATTTAACTCAACTCATATGTAAAAAGTACATTTTTTGAATTACACAACGGTTTTAAAATATTGACTCATTGTTGTTTGAGAAACAGAATAATAAAAGAGACGTTTAGGCATGTTTTTCTAACGAAAGATTTTGAACTGAATGATATGAACTGTCAACCTCTGTTTTCTTGAAGAGAAAATTTTTTTTGGTTTTCTTCAGACAAGAAAAAGCGTGTTTTTTCTCCCCCCCCCCCTTTAATATACACTCCCCAAATCCTTGATTTTTTAAAACGGTGCTAATGACTTTATTAAAGGATAGTTTTAACATTTTTGATATAGTAATGCTATTACTGTATCATGAGTTTGATAGATATAGTTTGATATAGTAATTCTGTTCTTAAAGATTTGATTTTATAAAGCGGCTGATTTTTATAATGCAGTGATTTTATTAGTGGCGAGCACTGTATATATATATAATATATATATATATATATATATATATATATATATATATATACTGAACTCTCTAAAAAGAGACTAAACGCTGTGAAATTTAGCTCAAATTACCAGAGTAGCACTATACTGTTTCATTGAGAAACCAAATGAAACGTTTTAAACTTTATAATTCTTGTAAGTACACTTGCGGAAGAACATAGCGTAACTGTATTTGTTTCTTTTAGATTCATGCGAGAATTTAAATTGTGGAGACAACGGTATTTGCGAATGGAATGAAGAAGAAAAAATTGCACGCTGTGTGTGCAAAAATGGGTGGACAGGAAGATATTGCGACAGAGGTCAGTACTTTAAATACACCCATCTCGAATAAATGATTTTTCTGAGTAAAGATCATTAGAATTTACCATGTTCCGGAACTACTTTGATACACGACCCCAAATCGGATATTTGGCGACTTTTTTTTTCTTTCTCGCCAAGCAAAGTACCTGTTTTTGTTGTTACCACAAAAAGTTTGTTGCCACAAAACTTAAAAAAAAAAATAGTACAAAATACAAGAAAATACTAAATTTGGCAACAGCAAAAACCTAAAAGCACAAAAAACCTAAATTGGCTACACCAAAATAAGGAACAGCAACCCTAAAAAGTCAGTAAAGGAGTGCCAGATTTGGCGCGTAATTTTTTTTTCTTTAGGGGGGGGGGTAACATCAAAGTTATACTCATGTTCCGTTTGTCATAAATATTATCTCTTGGTATTTTAGTATGCTACTAATCAAGTAGCAACTGGTAATCTCCCCTCTTCATATTATAAAACAAGATTTTTGCTTGTGACGTTCGCCTGATATATCTTTTAATTAACTAGAAAAAGTTGTTTACTTTTTATATAATTTATTATTAATCCCTTCCCCGCACCACCCCTTCAGACGCCGAGCTAATAGTTGTGTTAAAATAAAGTGTGTTTTGTTGTAAATGTTTTACTAAAGTGTACTAATTGTAAGGTATCTGTAACAATGAAAATTTCTCCAATAATTAAAAGAGAAAATGTTGTGACTATGCTTTGTGTTAACACAGATCGTGCTTCTGTAAATTAAAATAATTTTAACCCAACCCCCAAACTCATTTAAGCAGTCGTTGAAGTAGGCTTTTTGGCGTAAAGCCATTTGGATCGGTGATATACTTACAGCTTTACTGTCTGGGAAATACTTTGATATATCCCACCAAATCGCAAATTTGGCGACTTTTTTTTCTCGCCAAGCAAAAAACCTGTTGCCACAAAACTTCAAAAAATGGTACAAATACAAGAAAATACTAAATTTGGCAACAGCAAAAACCTAAATTAGCTGAAAAAACCTAAATTGCCAACACCAAAATAAAAAACAGCAACCCTAAAAAGTCCGTAGGGAGTGCCAGATTTGGCGTAATTTTTGGGGGGTATATCAAACTTATACCACTGTCTGATTTTCTTAGGTAAAACCTTCCGCGTATTCACGCAGCGTCATGTCTTCTCTGATCTCATCAAAATAAGGGGTGTTAGGTAAAATAACAACAAAGGGAGCCGTATCAAACAACGTAGAATGAAGCAAATTTCAAATACATAGTTTAATTGAATGTGTCAAAAGGATAGCAAATACAAGTTTTAAATTGAAAACTTCGGAAAGTTCCCACTCACACCCCATCACCCCTTTTTTAAGTGGAATGGTTCCCGGGTGCAAGGCGCGGTTTTCAAGAGCGGATAGTAGTACAAGTTTCTAGGCATCAAAATGAACAATCAAGGTGCCATTTCCAATGATCAAACATATATGTAGACTATAAAAAGAAAAAAACCTATAAAATAGAAATGCTGCACTTTTTGATGGCGTATTTAAAAAATCTGTTTTAGTTCAGATGCGAATTTCTAATACATAGTTTGATTGAACATGTCAAAAGGATAGCAAATTCAAGTTTTAAATGGGAACTCCTTTTTTAAGTGGAAAGGTTCGCGAGTGCCAGGCGCGGCTTTCACGGACGGACAGTAAGTAGGAATCGAAGTACTAAAATATGACCCGAATGAGCCCAACGCCGTATGTCTATCAGACACCCACCCCTTTGCCAGCAATTTAGCCTGGGACAGTGGTACTGGTCACATGGCTCTGCCTCATAAAGCCAAACGAATATTTAATAGATCGTTTACATGTATACAATCATACTACGAGGCGCATCCAGAAAATAAGTTTCTCTATTAAAAAAAAAATAACTCTCACTGTCGGTCACATATTTATTGGCAGCAAGTACAGCTATGGTCAAAAAGCAGTCGAAAAATTTGTATGTGAAATGAGTCAAGTTCGATAACCAGGAAACAGGTATTTCGGGGCTGTAAAATACAAGCCTCATCATTAGTGCATCAGAAGACAGGTTCACAGGTCAAAAACAGTCAAGTGAACAGGGAAATCCACTGTTCACTTGGCTGTTTTTTTTTTTTTTTTTGGACATGTGAACATGTCTTCTGTTTTTTTTTTTTTTTTTTTTTTTTTGCACTAGCGATGGGGCTTGTATTTTACATCCCCGAAACACCTACTTGGTGAGTTTTAAATGTATGCTTTTGTATTTTTTTAAACGTTGTCTAATTTTACTCAAGTACAGCAATATTTCAACTTTTTTTCAACAGAGTCACCACCGAAATTGAGACATTAGTCGGATCGACTTTTGTATCCCTCTGTTGTGGAACTCTGCCGCCTGTTAATGAATCCAGCGCAGGTCCGCCATTTAAATTTTTTACAGGGGTGCGCAAAGGGTGCGAACACAATGCAATTTCATCGGAAAACAAGAAAAACCATGCTCACTTATTTGCAAATGCATTAGTTTCTCAAAGCCAGGAAGAGGGGGGGGGATTGGCCCCTCTAAATGACGGGCCTGATCCAGCTTGTGACAGACGTCTACAACTCTTCGTCTTTACCAAAACGCTCACCGGAGGACAGGGAGTAAAAACTTTAGTGGACCGTGTTCGTAAAAAAATAATTTTCTAGCTCATCCTATCTTTTTAAAACTTATTTGTCCGTTTTCAGTTCAAGGTTAAGCGCGATCTCTCCGTTTTCAAGCTTTACCAAGCTACTGGCGCGAGAGGGGCCTGTCCGGCTGGCATATGATTGATACGTCTCAGATGCGTTAAGCGCTATTTACATTACGACCGATCCGGCCGTCCGAACCGAATTTTTCGCTGCGAAACTGGTTTTCGGAATCCTTTGCCATGATAGCACGCCGAATCATCGGCTTCCGTCACCGTTCTAGAATGCTTGATGTCGTCGGCTCCGACAGTCGTCCGATTATTTGTCAGCGGTTTCATTTGGCTCTCCCCAGGTGTGCGCTCTTTATCCCTTGTAGGTGAATACCATCACGTGAATTTCGAACGGAGCTACTGCGAATGTTCGAAATTTTTCACCTCCGTCCGTCAAGTCCAAACAAACCACTTCGTTTGGACGGAACGGTTGTAATGTGAATAGCCCTTTACGCATGCGCCATTGACACTGCAAATTACGTTTACTTTAAGTTGGAAAACATCGGGAAACTTACTTTCTGGATGAGCCTATGCCTTTGGGCGTAAAGCCTTGGTTTCCTAGAACGCGACAATCGTCGCCGACGCCGCACGCGACTGCACGCTGGAATCAGAACCAATTTGATTGGAGCGTGGCGTAAAGCGACGTCAATCTGCTGCTCAGGCGCAGGCGCAGGAGAAGGCGGCCACCGTCGCCTCGCCAGAGATCGACGATTTCACTCCTAGGAAACCAGGGCTTAAGAGGCCAATGTCTAACCATTTTCCCACACTATCAGGTTTAAAGAGTATAATTGTAAATGTATCTGTTTCATAGATGCATATTTCTATTGCAGGAAAATAATTGATTTTATCTTTCATTCAGATCCTTGCGAGAGTAAAGAATGTGGAACCAGCGGTTATTGCTATTGGATTAAAGAAGCACAACAGCCACTCTGTGTGTGTACAAACGGTTGGACTGGGACTAACTGCGAAAACGGTGTGTGTATTTATTTTTCAGAGTTTAAAAATCGAAAAATTATACAATGAATTAGTATTCTCTTGGATATCGATTATTATGTCATGAACATTGGTGCTTGGAGTATCTACAGAAAAACCCTATCGTTTTGAAAGTTAAAAGCTGGTTAGATGGTAAAGAGCTTCTCATCAGCCAAAACATTTCTCTCCCAGCACTGATTTGTTGCCTACCTTCAAAGGTTTCGCAATCTTCGGAACTACGTGAATTTGTTTACTTACGTGAATTGTTGTTAGACAGTGAAGCTCTATACTCGGCTGCAACCTTTCTTGACTATGAAGAAATAAGCGGAGACCAAGCAATTGAAATAGTTCCTTGCGAGGTGTCCAAATTTTGGCTAAAATTAGACCCTTCCCTTTAGAAATCGGATTATATTGTTTCATCTACGCATATGTAGCCTTTTTTTGTCATAATATTCGTAATTTTTTCAATATTTTCAATTCTACGAGCGGAGTAGCTCGGAAACGTACATCCATTTGAATCGAACGCGCCTGCCAATACGAGTTCACACACAGTTGGTCTTTGGTCATTTCTTCTAATTCGCCAAGAAGGTTTCTGTTAACTCGGTTTTTCTTCCGCGCGTAGTGACGTCAGTGTCAACTTAAGCTGCAAGCAAGTATAACACAATGAAACCACACAAGCACCGACTCAAAACGCCGCGTAAAAACCCACGTGACTGCCAACCTCCAATTTTAGTCGAAAGCGCCACGCAGCTTTATGGCTCAAACAGTGTCGCTACTTAAGCGGAGTATTAAGGGCTTTAGTAGCTCAGAGAGGAGATCTTTTTTCGAGGGTAGTTGACCACCTAAAATCCCTATTGCCAAACCTAACGTAATGGTTTATATAAATGCAATGACTTTAATGCCCCCCCCCCCCCGACCGTAAATTCTGACTTCGAAAAAATCGTTTTTATTACGATTTATAACTACATTCTAGGGGCCTCGACGGCGCAGTGGGTCTGCCCGTCAGTTTGTAATCTCAAGAGGCGAGGGTTCGATTCCCACCTTTGCCCTGGGTGTAACTTCCTTCTCTGTGCTGTAAATTCTTTCCTTCAATAAAATCTGTATTGTACTATCTGTGGAGGCAAGGCGCATAGTACGCCATTCTCATGTGTGTCGAAGTTTATTGACTTCTAGAATAGAATAACTACATTCTGGGCCGTGGTAGTCTGATCGGTAAGGCGTTGGACTCGTAACCTGTGGGTCCCGGGTTCGACCCCAGCCGATCAAAGATCCACCATCGTCACTAATGGTGGCTGGGTGACGTAAAATAAAGGTCGTGGTCACAAAGTCCTCCAAGAAAGAAACCTCTGGGGGTACTTGACCAGGGGTTTGCTCATTTGATCTGGATCAAAATAACAAAGCGCTCTGAGTTAAATAGGATTTCCACCTAAAATGGTGCTCGTTAAAATTTAAGCCGTACTCATTCGGGCTTAAATTGGGTATATAATATGTCTACTCGAGCGCGGGTACCCGAGTGGTTTCGGAAACAACAACAAACAACTACATTCTTTTACATACTGAACAACCGTACTTGATTTTAAAACTCTCCTATTAGAAACACGGACTGATAGAAATTACTCAAGTATGAGTTTAAGTGATTGCATTATGTTGTTGTTTCTAATACCACTCGGGTATCCAAGCTCGAGTAGATGAAATCTGCTCGATTCAAGGCAGGAAAGATACGGCTTCCGTTTTCACGAGCACCATTTAGGTGGAAGACCGATTTTAGCTCAACACACATGCCATAAGGACCCGTTCATAGAGTAGGCATCCATTCATAACTCACTTTTACACACAGAAAGGACAATGACAGGAGAGAGAGAAAGTACGCCCATGCCCCCAGCCGCGGATGGAGCACCCCGCACCGGCCCGGGCATTTATTACAGACTTATTACAGACCGGCCCCTGATATATATATATATATATATATATATATATATATATATATATATATATATATATATATATATATATATATATATATATATATATATATATATATATATATAAATATATATATATATATATATATATAAATATATATATATATATATATATAAATATATATATATATATATATATATAAATATATATATATATATATATATATAAATATATATATATATATATATATATATATATATATATATATATATATATATATATATATATATAAATATATATATATATATATATATAAATATATATATATATATATATATATATATATATATATATATATATATATATATATATATATATATATATATAAATATATATATATATATATATATATATAAATATATATATATATATATATATATATATATATATATATATATATATATATATATATATATATAATGTTCGTAAATTTTAGTTCAAAATTAAGCTTTCTTTTACATTTAAAAATTTCAATGATGAAAATGCAAATTTACACACAAACCAAACATTTTTTTCTGTTTAATATAAAACCACTATGCGTATACAAATTCAAAAATTTACTACTACAAATATTTAATACTTACAGCTACTCCGATTATACATAAATATAAATAAGTAATTGAGCATTGAAATTATGGTACACTGTTACTATGCCTTCGATCGCGTACTGCTTCTCGTAAGAAAAATTGTGACAAAAATCAACTAATGGAACTTGAACTCTGATCTGGCTCTTCATAATCATTTATACAAAATCTTTTGATGCATAGAAAGTAAATCCATTTTTAACGTACAGTCATAGAAAAAAAAAACGAAACACTCTGAATTATTCGGCTGCAAAACTTGCTAAGAACAAAAGAAAGGTGTCTTCTGACATGAATTAAAGTCTTCTTTAAAACTATGTGAGTAAAATTTTGATAAGGGGCTATATACAAAGTGAAATGAACACAAAGTCTGAATTTTCAAACGGAAACACCTACATTTGGTCACATAATTAGGTGCGGAGGGTCAAAAGTATGCTGGGTACCAAGCGGCATCACTTTAGGACCAGTAGAACAAAAGTTATGACCGACCAAAGATTTAGGGACCACCACCACATTTAAAATGCTACTTTCAAGGTCGAAATTTACAAAGAGTAGACAAATCATATTTTTTCGATCAAATTACCTAAAGCTACTCGCTATAATACGTTTGCTTTTCGTAATTAATTAAAAAATTCTCGAAGTTTTGTTGAAGTAATAATATTTTTTGAAATTTGGAAGAGAAAACACTACTGTGTAGAGTTCAAGGGAAAAATGCAACATTCTGTCGTTTTGATTAAACAAAGATAGATGCATACTTTTAGCTACGCACTAACCCATGCAGCACATACCTTCTGGAGAGAGGTTACAATTTAAAAGTAACCTCTTGTATTTATATAAACTACTGTATTAGGATTGGCAATAATGTTAAAACCGTGGCTCAGAATTTAAAAAAAACGTCTAATCATCAAATTATTCCGAATAACCTTCCGAGATACCACAGTTTTCTATGAAAATCAAGTGTCCACGTAAAAAGTTTTCTGAATTGCTATATGTTGCATGAAAGCAGACTTCTCACTAATGGACAAAAAATTGGATTGTCTACCAGTTTTAAAATATACTCAGCAGTTTTATTAACCGTTTCGCTTTCAACATATTATTACTGTTGAAAACTAAATACTATATAAAAACGCTGAGCATGTTCTGCAACTGGTGGATAAGCATATTCCTCTTTCTTTACATAGAAATTCCCTGCTATTGTTTCAGTTTGCACAGTTGTATATGGTCCCTAAAAATGGTTGTTTTAGCATATCTCAAAAACTACTGGATATTTTGAGCTCCCGTTTTGGATTCGCATCTGAAACCCCTTCTAGATTGTTTCCCCATCAAAATATTATATGGTTTCAGATCATCATTTTTTTCAAATATTAAGTTTATAATTCATAAAAAATTCAAAATTTTATCTGAGAAGAAGTCAATGACGTTTTTTATTTTGGGTTGGTTCATACTTTGATATAAAAAAACAAACTTTGCCGTACCTATCGTGGTTTAGGTATTATATGCCCAAGTATCAAAAATATTTTTAACACTCGACTCAACTGAATAGATGTATACACAGGATTGAAATAAAGATATCGTCGGCACCATGCTGAAGTAACGAATGTGAAAAATCGCGTTTTTCAAGTTCAATGGTTTCCCGTAGTACTAAAAAAGGGCTACCTACTGGCAAAATGATGAATCTGTTAGATGGTCGTAAGCCAATGTCATTTTTACGAATATGCAGCTTTGCCCGAAAAAGTTATGCTATACTAACGAATATGATATTCGACAGTTTACATAGTTAAACAAATTTTTTAAAAATCCCAAACGTTATTATCTGAACTACCGAAAATGCCAGTTTCGTTAGTTTTCATTACCACTAAGACAGTTGAATGCGCATATTAAACCATTGTAATGTTTCAAATATGACACATTCGATAGTATACGTTGTAATTTTGTCTTTGCATAACTATTCATGAAAACGAATGTGTCATATTTGCTACTTAGAAACAATCTCGATAATTAAATCAAAAGTTAAAAGATGAATGGAATTTTTCTTTGCAACTAAAATTAACGTTTTGTTTTGTTGCCATTTTACGTCCTTTAACTTCTTTGTTTCGTTTTTCTCCCCCTTAATCATTTTTTTCTGGATTTTTTTCATCTTTAATAAATATCGTCTGCTTAGTTATCACAGTTATTTGGGTTAAAAAAAAAGTAAATAAATAAAAATAAAATAAAAAGAATGGATTAAAAATAATTATTTGTATTTTTTAAAAATCGTCTGTTTCTTCGTTAATTCTTAATAGCTGTTGTGAAACTGTGTAGTTACTTGTTTCTTCTCTACTAGAAACTGTGTAATTATTTACTTTCCATTATTTATATTATATTTTTCTTGTGTTCAATAAAAGTTTTTCTTAGTAAAAAAAACCGTTCATTTAATTTTTCATCCATTATTATTAATTTTTATAGCAGTTTTGTAACCCAAATGCAAAGTATCGAAAATGAATGCCATGAAACTTCATTGCAA
This sequence comes from Uloborus plumipes, assembly GCA_038373865.1. Lineage (NCBI taxonomy): Eukaryota > Metazoa > Arthropoda > Arachnida > Araneae > Uloboridae > Uloborus > Uloborus plumipes. Next base: position 58,487 of record JAXGGA010003724.1, on the reverse strand, counting down.
ACTATCGAATATTCTCTAAAATTTCATATTCGATACTTTACCTTCAATTCAGTGACTTTCGACCAAAAATGTCCATGTTGGTAAAGTAGCGAATATTTTTAAACAATTATTATTGATAACTTTACAAATAATCAAAATTGAAATGACACCTTCGAACGATAGTTTTACACTTAAAGATATCTATAAAAATTTAAAATGGAAAATAACCAAACGCGTCAGGTGGGAAAAAATTATATTTCAGTGTTTTGACTCTCCTGAAAAGTGCCATTTTTCACATTCGTAAGTTTAGCATGGTGCCGACGATATGGTGTTTTGTATACAGGGTGTCCACTCTTATCGTGGCCCAATAGCTAATTTCTAAATCATTAGAGATAAGCATATAGTTTATTTAGGAAAAAAAATCTCCAAATTTCGAAAGGAATTTTGGGTCTATTCAATGTTTTTCAAAAAATCAAATTTTGAAAGAGTTACGAAATTTAAATTTTTATACAGCCCCCCAGTCATATCAATCATATTTAGCAAAACATTACACTGTAACGTTTAAAACTTAGAAAAAATCACTGTTCTACCAGAAAAATTGACCGAGTTATGACGTTTTGAAAAATCAAGATTTTGCATTATTTCATGACGTCATCGAGAGATCGCTTAAGGGATCGTATGCAAAATCTTTCAAAATCTTGATTTTTCAAAACGTCATAACTCGGTCAATTTGTGACGTAGAACAGTGATTTTTTTAAAGTTTTAAACGTTACAGTGTCAAGAATGTTTTACTAAAAATGATTGATAGGACTGGGGGGCTGTATAAAATTTTAAATTTCGTAACTCTTTCAAAATTTGATTTTTTGAAAAACATTGAATAGACCCAAAATTCCTTTCATAATTTAGAGATTTTTTCCTAAATGAACAATATGCTTATCTCTAACGGTTAAGAAATTAGCTATTGGGCCACGATAGGAGTGGACACCCTGTATATTTGAGACCTTAACTGGGGCAAAATATAATTATGTGAAAATGGGGAGAGTTAGAAATTTAACACTGATCGATTTTTAATGCAAAAATGTATCTCCCCCCTCCCCTACTGAAAGTAAATCCGTTATTAGCATACTTTTTCGAAACTAATAACATGACGATCACATATTTTAAAACGTACAGTTTCTGATTTAATTTTTATAACGAAGTAGTTAAAGGAAATTCATAAAGTAAAGAAGATGAACTTTGAAACGGATTATTTATTCGTCAACTAACTGCTTAGTAAAACGAAAGTGGAGACATTTAAGTATTGTAAGTATTTTTTTAAAGTGAAGAGAGGAATTTTCACAGTGACGAACATTTTAATTCAAGCCTTGAGGGAACTTCCTTAGCATTAAAAGTAAAACTGTTAATTATACATGATAAAAAACTACCAGCAAATTGTTCACTTTGATTAACTCAAAAACCTGCATCGGGGAAAAAATGAAAAAGTATGACATTTTAATGGCATTGGAAAGCAATATTTTGCATTAAAAATGAAGAAAGTTTTAAAATTTAGACCGGCCGGCCGGCCGACTAAAAAAAAACACGCTACAAGTTGTAAAATTTACACCAGCCGACTAAAAAAGAAAAAGAACGCCACAAGTTTTAAAATTTAAACCGGCCGGCAGGCCGACTAAAAAAATAAAAATAAAAAAAACCGCCACGAGTTTTAAAATTTAGACCGGCCGGCCGGCCGACTAAAAAAATAAAAATAAAAAAAAAACGCCACAAGTTGTAAAATTTAGACCGGCCGAAACACAGGCGGCCCACCGGGAAAATGCCCGGCTGCCCGCCGGCCCCATCCGCCCCTGCATGCCCCAGCCCGAACTCGAACCCGGGGCCACCGCATCACGGTCAGACGTCGCTGACCACTAGACGAGGTGGCCGACTGATTGCATTGTAAATATGTGGAGTATTTCTCTCAATTAAATGAAGTATTCCTTTTAGATCCGTGCAGTGGTTTGAAATGCGCAGAAAACGGCTACTGCAGATGGAATGAAAATGAGAAGAAACCTGAATGCTTGTGCAAGAATGGTTGGATTGGTGACGATTGCGAAACAGGTTTGTACTAAGCCTATGAATTTCTTTTATTTCGGTGCATTATTTACTTATTTATTTTTTTTAAATATCAATACAGTTCTTTAAATGTCAGAAAACAGAAACTTAAACAAGTATTTAAAAGTAAGATAGGAAGTTGACCCCAACATATTTGTGTTTTCATTCAGTTAAAGCACTTATCAGTTTGAAAAAAGTGGCAGATGTTTAATAATGTCCCCAATTTGTAGATCCTGACCACACTGTCCACCACAAAGAAACAGCACTGAGAAAGGAAAATGTGGTAAAATTCGATGCTACGAAAACAGAAAATATTTACGAAATTTACATAGAACTAGGGCTGTTTAGCAGAGATTGATAGCAATTTTTTTCAGGTAACTTAAATATTAAAGCTCAGAAATCGAATAACGTACGTGTAGAATGGATAGCTAAAATTTAAGGGTCATGACGGCAGTACACTGTTAAAACTACAAGTTGCACAGGGCACCTTAAATGGTGAAAAGTAGCAGCTAGAGCTCTTTTAGAGGACAGGCCGACTTGTCTGACATTTTGGTTTCAAGACATACTTGGATCCAGCCTTGTTACAGGTATTTGAAACACATTAATATTATACCTGGTTGCTCTGGCGTAAAATCACTTATGATTAGTTGGATAAAGCACCATATTAGGTAAAATTAAAAATATAACTTATTTTTCGAATTTAAAAACAGTTTATTGGGAAATGTTTCATGACATTGGGTCCATTTTCATATTGCACTTGTTTTAAGCCTGAGTTTATGAAATATTTTTGTCACATAGACAAAAATAGTCAAATATCATCTATGCAGCTACAATTCAAGTTTAACTTTCACTTTTCTTCAATGCGACTTGAGTAACAGATACCAGTGGTTCCACGCCCACCGCTTTGGAACCGAAATGTCGGATGAGTCGGCTCCCCTCTTATAGGAGCCTTAATTGCAGCATCAGCGGCAACCCCTGAAAGGTAACACTTGACTCCATACGTCACTCTTGAAGTGCCATTTGGCTCCATGTGTAGGGTGCCCCGCGGTAAGAAAAAAGCGTTCCATAGGGTGCCAAGTGTAATCTTTAATTTTACCATAGGGAGTCAAGTGGCAACCTTCAGGGGGTGCCGATGGTGCTATAAAGTTTCACCCTGAAGGGTGCCTTGTGCAAAATGTAGTTTTAACAGTGTAGTATGACCTCGGCAGTTATTCAAACAAAAATAGTCTCGTTGCCTTTGGAATATTGAAGCGACTCGCGGTAAGCAAACAATAACTTTGCTTTAAATTTGGTTTTCTATTAAAAAATCAGCAGCTGAATCATATGTAATGGAACAGGAAATTGTGGATGGGGAACGTTTCCTTCTCTACAGCACAGGTAGAATTTATTTTAAATTGTTAAAATATTTGAGAGAATTGGCTTCAAAGGGTTTGGCGCTCCAGTAAGTTTTCTAACTGACGAAAACGTCAACATCTCTGCTGCTACAGAGGAATGCTGTCTGATTTTCTTAGGTAAAGCCTTCCGCGTATTTACGCATGCGTCAGGTCTTCTCTGATCTTACCAAAATAGGGTTGATAGGTAAGATAACAATAAGGGAAAGAATAATAAAATTCATTTTGAGCCGTATCAAACAACGTAGAACGATGCTAAATTCAAACACGTAGTTCAGTTGAATGTGTCAAAAGGAAAGTAAATGCAAGTTTTAAATTGACAACTTCGGAAAGTTCCCACTCACAACCCATCACCCCTTTTTAAAGTGGAATGGTTCCCGAGTGCTAGGAGCGGCATTCATGAACGGACAGTAAAATCATCGATTTATGTTGAAAGAACTATCGCAAAGAATATTTAGTTCCGATGAAAACTTTGTTCAAAGAAAAACTGCAAGTCACACGCATTTGGGATCAAAGTATTCCGAAATTGCTCTTTCTTAACGAAAATTAACGACGTGGCGGTTTATTCGTTATTTTCCACAATCTTTGTCGCTCTGATTTAGCCCCAAACGACTTCTTTATGTCTCCAGAGTCGAAAAAAGGCTTTTCTCTCCTACAGAGGTAATGACGGAAGCTTCGGAGGCGATTTTGAAGGACGTGTCCAAACATAGTTTCCAGCATGTCTTTGAAGACGGGAAAAGGAGATCTAACAGGTGCATTTCATGTAATAGGAACCAATTTGAAAAATGCCATCAACATTTGAAGGATTAATTTATTTATGATGTATTATTAATTTGTGATTATTCGTTATTGAACAGCCCTATACCTTAAAATGGGCGTATCAAGTTTAGAAATTTTGCGTCGTCTCCATGGAAACCGTACGAAAGAAAACAGCTCCACTCTTTTTTTATGCACTGCTGTTGAGGCATTTCATTTATGCTTATGTTTATCGGATTAGGCTTACGCTTTTGTTTATATCATCATATCTCAGTTATTTCTAATTGTTTTCTAACAAATCTAGTGCTAAATAGTTGTTTTAGCAAGACCTACCATCATGAACTGTTACATAAATACTTCAAAAAGTATTTTATTAACGATGATTGAATAATAGTTTACGCACAAAGCAATTTTAATCGTTTGCATTGAACCATTGTTACAAAAACTAAGTGGGGAAAAAGTCTACAGCGCTGTAACTATGACAACCATAAAGGGAAAAGTGCGATGAGTGGGAAATTAATATTTCTTTCATACGCCTCCTCTCATTACACAGGTTATAGTACAATATTAAACAAGCTAGAGCTCCTTTAGGGGACAGGCAGACTTGTCCGACATTTTGATTCCAAGACATTCTTGGATCTAGACTGGTTACTTTCACTTTGGGTCCATTTTCATATTGCACTTGTTTTAAGCCTAAGTTTATGAAATATGTTTGTCACATAGACAAAAATAGTCAAATATCATCTATGCAGCTACAATTCAAGCTTAACTTTCACTTTTCTTCAATGCGACTTGAGTACAGATACCAGTGGTTCCACGCCCACCGCTTTGGAACCGAAATGTCGGATGAGTCGGCTCCCCTCTTATAGGAGCCTTAGTTGCAGCATCAGCGGCAACCCCTGAAAGGTAACACTTGACTCCATACGTCACTCTTGAAGTGCCATTTGGCTACATGTGTAGGGTGCCCCGCGGTAAGAAAAAAGCGTTCCATAGGGTGCCAACCCTATGGAACGCTTGGCGGAAACAAAATGGCGGATGAATCAGCTCCCCTCTTATAGGAGCCTTAAAACAAGATACTTTCAAAAAAAATGTTTATTGAAGTAATGAAATAAAATACATAAATGTCTTTGTGCTTGAAAATTAAAAGCACATGAAGTTGCGTTAAAAGAATGAGCAGGAAAACTGCAGGTCACTGTTTCAGCGTCACAAGGAGCGCCTTTTTCAATGCAAAATTTCGAGCTTATGGATGAAAAGACATCCGACGAAAGCGAGTCCGACAAAAGCCAATACTTACTGCTGATATCTTAATTTATAGATCTTTGTGAAGAAATTGACTGCGGACCAAATAGAATTTGCATTGCTGATGAGGAATATAATTTTTTCAAATGTGAATGCAAAGACGGATTTACAGGAGAAAAATGCGATAATGGTAAGTAATGATGCATTTTTTTTCCCTTTATCTATGAAACAATCCTGGACAAGTTGCAGAAATACATAAGTTTAAACAACAAGTGAAGGGTCAGGGGGAAAAACCACGGTAGTCCACTTTTTGTTAAATTTAAACTGATGCTCCCACCTGTTCGAAAAATAAGTGTAATTTCGTTTAGTATATGCAATATTCGTGAAAAAACACTGTAGTCCATGTATTATTGTCATTTTAGAACAAGTATACTAGGGAAGTTTATGAGTTCGTAAAGTTTAAATTTCGTTTTTCTCAAAATGAATCAAATGTGACTACCGTGGTTTTTCCCCCTGACCCTTCAAGTATTTCCACACTGTAAAAAATGAATGTTGTTTTTACAGTATAATACAGTTAAATTTCTAACTTTACGGTAAGAAACTGTAAAATTGCTAGTTTTACAGTTTATTACTGTGCATTTTACAGTTTTAAATTGGAACCTCGGCTGCCAGTATTATACTGTAAAAACAACAGTTCTTTTTTTGCAGTGCAGAGAATGTGTAAAAAGTCATCCAATGATATTTGAAATTTGACAAAATGTTGGAAATGAAAACTTCTGGCATCGCAATGAAATTTTAATCCGTTGAACTTGTCTTTTTCAATAAATTATGAATGTTTGCTTCATAATTGCGAAGAGAAAAAGATTTTTCTTCCATGTCTTAAGGTCCAAATTAAGCTCACAAGAAAGTAAACTAATGTGCCTTAACAAATTTTGTAGCAGTATATTATTTAGTTAGGTTAACCGTACTCCAAAAAATCACACTTCAAGATAAAGTGTTACATGCTTTATTCTTACATCTTCATGTGTTCTTTAGATGTCGTTTACTACAACTCTAGCTAAAATTAAGAGTTTCAGCTAGTAGCTAATAATGATTTTGAAAGTTGAAGAGCAGTTTTTACTCGTACATGTCATATGCGATGAACACAAACGAATGTTTGTACATATTTAACTTCATTCCAGTTTCTAAAATAAATAAATAAACAACGCAATAGTAAGGAAATATATAAATATTTTCTACAATGTCAGCACATGTCTCCAAAAGAAAATTACTTAAAATCCTGATTAGAATTTCGAAAATTACGATGTTTTCAATGCGTACCTCCACCTTACCTGGGTGGTCTACTTTCCCCGCCTGACTCTTTTAAACTTTATGAACATTTAAGTACGTATTTTTCCTCATTAAATACTTTAAATTTTTTTCTCTGTTTCGCTGTTTTTTGTCTTCCTACATCGTTGGACACTTTAAAATGTAAAGCAAATAAGTTGCCGTCCCTAACCCAGGGCTGAGGGAGAAATTAAATAGCTTACGCTTTAGTTTAAACTAGCTTAAGCTTCAGACCATTAAACAATATGTGGCACAATGCTTTTTTTTTTTTTTTTTCAAATGTACAAATTTGTTAATGTTTGTTGTTAAGTAAACTCCGTAGATTTGGTAAGTTGCTTGGGGAAAATGGAGGACACAAAATGTATTCTTTTACAAGGATTTGTTAAGACAATCACAGCACTGAAAAACAAGCTTAATAACTAGTAACGACCATTTTGAAGTATATATAAGTGAATATGTTGCCACAATGATAAAGGTAAAAGTATAATAAATCAACAGTTTTAGTTTAAACTAACTTAAGCTTCAGACCGTAAACCACATGTGGCCCAATGTTTTTTTTATTTTCAAATGTACAAATTTGAGATCTCAATTTTATCTTTATTCGGAACAGTATTTTTTAAAAAAGAGTAGGAAGTAACATCTGGTCTGATATAAAAATTAAGAATTCAGAAGAAACTTGTGGCTAACTGCTTACTGCGCTGGTGTTTCAATTTATAGGTCTTTGTGACAAGGTCGACTGCGGGCAGAATGGAGACTGCATTTATGATGACAAATACGGTGGAATAAGATGCAAGTGCCGAAACGGATACATAGGAGAAAAATGCGATGAAGGTATGGCATAAAAAATATTTCACTGTTTTCCTTTCAAGAATGAAGCAGTCCTCTGCAAACAGTAGAAATTATTTACTTAACCAGTATTAATCATTGTCAACGAATGTATGGAAAGTAATCTAATTCAAATTTGTTGTAAAAAAAGCTGCTGATTAAAAAAAAATCTTCTAAATACAGTTACGTTTCAATATTAATAAAATTCAAACGTAACAGAAAGGAAAAAAAAATTAAAACACCATCATGAAAGTGTCGATACCATTCTAAATTAGGGGCTGAATCATCTATAAACAGTAAACGACATTTGTAATAAACATGTTTTTAGCCGACAATCATATTAAATAAATTTTCTCGATTTTTATTTCAAGAGCTCTGTAAGCAAAGGAATTGCAGTGGTCATGGCTATTGCTTGTGGCACCACTACCGTGGGGAAACAGTATGCAACTGCCTAAAGGGATGGAGCGGATCAGATTGTGAGATCAGTAAGTTCCAGTTTTGATTATCAATATATGTACTGCTCCTTTTGAACATCATGTACAGTGAATCCTGATTATACGTGACTTTATTTCACGCGGATTTGGTAACATACGGCTTCAGGCTACAGTGGACACATATATATATTTTTTTCAATTATTGATCTACATGTCTAAAACTTTGTGCGCTAGTATATTTACTACATCTAAAAGCATAAAAAAATTGCAAAAACAATGAATACTTTTTTTTTAATTTAAATTATTTTTTTTTTACAAAATTTCAAATTGCTCCATGAGTCACAATTTTTTTCAGACTTTGAATGTCCACTTAATGTCCAATCATTAGGCATGATTGCATAAATTTATGCATTACATATAATGTTTTATGATATAGTTTATAAAAGATGGCTGAAAATGAAAATTTATATGAATTTTTCAGTAAAAAGGTAACTTTAACAATAAAAAATTCAAATTTCTAATTTTGCAAAACTTTAATGATCAAAATTTATCCATGAAATTATAACTAGACAGTATCTTAATGTATTTCTAAAGTTTAGTTATAATCCAATAAATATTGTAATGCATGGAACAATGGAATTTTCGTTATTTTTTTTCTTTTTTTATTTTAAATTTAAAAAAAGTATTCAGTGTTTTTGCACTAATTTTTTTAATGCTTTTAGATGCGTAAATATACAAGCACACAAAGTTTTAGACATACATATATCAATAATTGAAAAAAAAAAAAAAAAGATTGAAGGTCATGGGAGAGGAAAAGGTTATGTGACAAAACAGAAATTGCGAGTAATTAAAGTTTAAAGTTCTATTGTTGCAGTTGTTGCAGCTTTTTCGTTTTCTGGTTTTGTCATTAGTGTCCGTATGAAGTCGGTCTATTGACATCTACTTTTTGATGTACCAAGTTTTATTTTCTTACCTGTATACATTGCTTACCATTGTACAGAGTGTTCATTTTTAGTCTACTTTCCCGTTAAAAATAAAAGAGACGAAAAAAGCATTAAAATTGGCTTAATGCATCTAAAAAATGTCGCCAAGTCCAAAAAATATCGCCAAGTCCAAAAAAATATCGCCAAGTAAAAAAAAGTCAAAAAGAAACAAAAAAATGAAATAAATATCGAAAAATTAAAAATTTGAAAGTAGGGTATTGAGATGGGGAATTTGTGTGTCTGTCGGTCGGTCGGTCTGTCGGTCTGTCTGTCCCCCCCCTAATAACTTTTGAATGAACAGTCCGATTTAAACAAACTTTTTTTTGTTCAAAAGGTCTCGGCAAGGATGCTTCATTACCGTATTTAAATTTTCAATTTGAACATTTTTTTTGTTCAACATTGAACCGTTCAAACAACCTTTCCCCACATAATAACTTTTAAGTGAACCGTACGAATTGAATAAACTTTTTTTTTGTTCGAAAGATCTCGGAGAGGCTCATTCCTATATTTCACTTTTCAATTTGAACCATTTTTCGTTCAATGATGAACCGTTCAGAAAAAAATTTAACATGAGCGCCTACGGAGAAATTTAAATTGAATGTTGATTCTGAACTTCAAGGCGGATTTCCTTCAAACTAACTTTGTAAGAAAATGGTTTTGATAAATAATGTATTGTAAAGTACTTTTCTGAATAATCTTCTGTGAGGACTCTGATTCCGACTCCGACTCCGCAAACATGGCGGAAATGCACGCTCAGAAAAAATGACTGACTGGGCAGACGATTTTTTGTTTATTTATTTATTTGTTTGTTTATTTTATTATTATTATTTTTTTTTTATCAGACGATTTTTTTTTTTGTTAACAAAAATTTTTCATTCACGAGAGCATTTTATTCCTTATTTATATTTAACAACTGGCAACGGATTAAAAATGAAATTCAAGACATTTTATTAACGAACAAGTTTTTTTTCTTTCTTTGATAAAATGTGTTTTGAAGTTCTTTGTACTTTTATTTTATTTATTTATTTTTTTTTCTTTTGAAAACGATTGTGGAATTTTTCTACGGAAGAACTATAACAGTTACATTTTTTAAAAGGTGCGACAAAACTTTATTGACTCGTTTATTTACTTTTTACGTGTCTATTTTATCTGATGAGAGGGGTATATTTTGCTTTCAGAAATCAGCTTTAAGTGCTATAAAGATATGTTTGACATAATTTTTAGTTTCAGATAATCAAGAGAATATTGATCAGATGCTACAATGCCGATGTCGATGTACGGGAAAGTAGGCTCGTTTAGTTTTTGACAGAACTTCTTGTTTAAAATGTAACTTAGTCCCTTCATCCTCCAAGCCCTTCGATTGTGTGTATTGTAGTCTTAACCTTAACCCTAGATACCCTAAGTCAATTTATAATTTTTGTTTCTCTATTGAAAATACATCAAATAACACGTACAGAAAATAAAAATTTTGACCGGCCACCTTGTCTAGTGGTCAGTGAAGTCTAACCAGGATGGAAGAGTTCTTGGCTAACGTGACCGGGAATGGACGTGCTTTCTCTCTCTTGTTCTTGTCCGTGTGAGTGTATGTATTGTTGCGCTGCGGATGGTTGCGTACCTTATAAACGGGTCCTTATGGGTAACTGGTGAGGCTCTTATAAGAGGGGAGCTGACTCATCCGACATTTTGGTTCCAAAACGGTGGGCGTGGAACCACTGGTATCTGTACTCAAGTCGCATTGAAGAAAAGTGGAAGCTAAGCTTGAATTGTAGCTGCATAGATGATATTTGACTATGTTTGTCTATATGACAAAAACATTTCATAAACTCAGGCTCAAAACAAGTGCAATATGAAAACAGACCCAATTTCATGAAACATTTCCCAATAAACTGCTTTTAAATTCGATAAATTAGTTATCTTTTTAAATTTACCTAATATGGTGCTTTATCCAACGAATCATAAGTTATTTTACGCCAGAGCAACCAGGTATAATGTTAATGTGTTTCAAATACCTGTAACAAGGCTGGATTCAAGAATGTCTGGGAACCGAAATGTCGGACAAGTCAGCCTGTCCTCTAAAGTAGCTCTACTTAGGGGCAAGTATGTAGTACCGTGGAAGTCGGACTTCTCACTAAATTACTATACAGTTGTAACAGTAAAGCAGCGCTCCCCAAATTGCCAGCCTGGCTGTCACAACAACAACATGAACATTTTGGCCATCACTAGGGCTCAGGCCGTAGAACCTGTACTGTCCGCTAAGAAAACCGTTTTCGATCGCTGACACCGACCGTTGGCTTCTCAGCAAAGTACACGGAATGGTACCTTTAAATACTTTCACACACTCCTGGGTCCCCCGTACCTACCACAACTCGTGGTTTAACCGGGATAGGGCCCTGAAGAGCGCTCTGTTATTTTTTATCCAGAACCAGAGGTCGAGCAAACCCTTGGTCCAGCACCCCCAGAGGTATCGTTTCACTCGGAGGACTTTGTGACCACGACATATTTAACGTTCCCCAGCCACCATTAATCAAGACGGTGGATCTTTGATCGGCTGGGATCGAACCTGGGTCCCTCCGGTCACGAGTTCGACGCCTTACCGATCGGACCATCACGGCCCCACTTTCAAGTACCAGCAGGATTCCAGCCATGTTGGATTCATAATACTAAATTAATGTAAGCAGTACTTCTGAGTACCGTCGGGACATAAAGGGTTAAGATTTGACTTCTTCATTTTTTTTTCCCGATTTTACGTAGAAACAAAGAAAGTTTTCACCTCCTTCAATATCCCAACTCCTAAGATTGCAGACAGCAAACAATGAACAGTGTTTTGAAATGCTAATAAGCGAGCTTGTGTCACTGGAGAATATTTTTTGAAAATTATTATTACCATTACCTCATTTAGAAGTAAAATTTTAAACGCATACAATTTAGAGCCTATAGAAGAAGAGCTTCTAGAAGTGACTAAGATGGACGAAACGGATACCGAAACTAATGGCACAAAAATCTCTCTATGAAAAGCTTTGAGACATTCCTCGACAATGATGAACGATCTTTCTAGTTTGAAAGCAAATGAAGATCTGAACATTTAAAAGAAATCATGGATGCGTTAATGCCCTTCAAAGAACTACAACAAAAAATGATTAATGACTGCTGTCTGTCCATGAAAGGCGCGCCTAGCACTCGCGAACAAGTCCACTTATAAAAGGGTAGATAGGCTGTGGGTGATAACTTTCCGAAGTTTTCAATTTAAAACTTGCATTTGCTATATCCTTTTGACGTATTCAACTCAACTATTTAGTTGAAATTAGCATCGTTTCACTTTGTTTGATACGGTTCAAAATGTCTTTTATTTTTCTTCCTTTTATTGTTATCTTACCTAACACCCCTATTTTGGTAAGATCAGGGAAGCCCTGACGCATGCGTAAATGCACGGAAGGTTTTACCTAAGAAGATCAGACAGTACTAACAATCTATTATATGCTACTTTTTTTTTCTATAAACAGTCAGTTTATTCATGTTTCCTTTGTTACACGTGCAGTTCATAAAATCACCAAAATTAAGATCGTTTTTAATAGCTAAAACTGGAACCTAACCCCTAATTTAACACTTATGTTAAGTCTTAATTAACACGGTATTGATTTACACTGTAATTTCGTAAATAGTAACCTCCACATAAAACGAGGATGTACTGTGTATGTTTAACTGGCAATTATTTAATGTTATGTATTTTTAATAAGGCCCTTGTGACGGGAAGAACTGTAGTGGCCATGGATATTGTTTGTGGGATAATATTCTTAAGGGCACAAAATGTGTTTGCGAAGACGGTTGGAGTGGATTGGAATGCCAAATTGGTAAGTTAATGCTTTTCTAATGCTTACATTTCATCACTTTTTTTCTTGCTGAAAATTCATGAGGGTCATTTTCACCATATGCTTACATTTCAGAATTTTTAAGTAATTTCTTAACTTGCTTTTTCTTTTAGACTCACTACAGATGTTTTGTAACATATTTTAGGTGTGTGAAAAAGTAATTGGTTGTACACTTTGATGCATAATTAAGTATTCAAATGCTGCTGTAAAACTTTAAGTTGCACGGAAAATTGTCCTCCGTTACCATACAAAATCAATATGAAATCTCACTTTTAAACTATATCATAGCGCATAGAACCAATTTCGTTTGAAATTATTTGCGTATCTGAAGCTTAAAACGATGTTTGTGATTACTATAATATTGATTAAAAATTGTATGGTAACGGACTTAACATTTGATAACGGATTTGACCAGTAACGGACTTGACATTTCTCACCAAAATGTCAAATTGTGGCTAGGTTGTCGAATTTAAAAATTGAACAACAATATGCATTTTCTTAGTGTTGTGTAATAAACAATATTTCGGGGTAAAATATGAGAAAAAGTGAAAATTAATACTAAAATCTTTGGTAACAGACTTGACAAAGAATAAAAATACGCACCTGGAAGAAATCTTGTGCGAAACGGCGCAGCAATACTTTTTGACTCAGGAAAACGAAATGGTACTAAACAGTTACGTCACTAGTTTGTTAAGTTAACTGAATACGTGTTACCATCTTTTGACTGTAATAAATACCTTTTTTAGCTAAAATAATCTTAGGGTAACGGACTTGACAATAACTACCAGACAAAATATATTCATACATTTCTTAATGAAAAAAAATTGCTATTGTCAATATTTATTATGAACATCATATACTAATAGTTAAAATATTTGTTGTATATACTTTTTTATACAGTTAAGCATATTAAAAAAAATAGTTGAACTTGCGAAAATTGGAAATGGACAAGCGTTTTTGCCTTGATTCTCATTTTTAAAGATTTATATCAGAATAAATAAATAATTTTTAACTTTTTTGAGTAAAAGAATTTTTTTGGGGAATTTCTTGCAGAAAATAATTGTTTGCATTGAATTTAAAATATAAGTTATGCTTCAAAATCGTTTTTTAACCTCCGGACAGCAAATGTAAGCAAATTTTGAAAATAATCCATGAGTTTTTTGAACTTGCTGTTCAAGATCCCTGCCAGAGGAGAAATTGCAGCGGACATGGGTACCGTATGCAGTAGCGTACCTAGGAGGTTCAGCGCACGTGGGGAACTTAAGAAATTGCACCCCCTCATGAAAGCCGTGATGAGAAGTCGCGGGAGGTCACTGTGACCTCTCAAAACAATTTCTTCTTCAAAATGTTTTGATTATTCGGCAAATTTAAAGATAATACCGTAAAGTCGGGTTACTTGGACCCACAAGGAGGTTACTTGAGCCCACAGTAAAATGATAAAATCTGGGTTTGGTACTAGCATTAGAGACTGCAGAGTACTTCTACCTAGAGGAGAAACGAGGAACTACGTGCAAGTCTTCAACTAATAAGTACCAAACCTAGATTTTATCATTTTACTGTAATGGGCTCAAGTAACCCCTTAGGGTCCAAGTAACCCGACTTTACGGTACTGCAACTTAGCTGCTCTTTTTTTTTTCCTTTTTTAAAATGTCTTTTCTGATATCCAATGTTCACTCTCATTAGATTTCATTTTCTCCTCTAGCTCTTATTCTTACCAGTTTTTTTCTTCAATATTTTTCAATACATAAAATCAAAACCATTGTTTCCCAACTGTCATTTAGATTAGTCAAATTGCCGACCCCCCCCCCCCCCCGGTTTCTACGCAGTCCCAATCTGCGCCATGCCCATCCCCATCTTATCAAGTAGTTACTCCTGCTTTTCGATTAAGTCACAGTTTGTCTAAAAAATCATAACATTTTTCACGAAGACTAAAATAATTTTATGAATATTTCAATTAGATCCCTGTGAGGGGATAACTTGCAGCGGGCATGTGTATGGTTACTGTGAGTGGAATAGAACCAGTGAGAAAACACAATGTGTTTGTCGTGACGGCTGGAGTGGATTAGAATGCCAGATTGGTAAGTCTCGACTTTTTTCCATTGTTCAGACAAACAAGATTGTCATTTACAGAAATCTAATGATCGTTTCGAATTTTTTTCAATCAGATCCCTGCCAGGGAATATATTGCGATGTGTATGGGCTTGGCCATGGTTACTGTGAGTGGAATAGAACCAGTGAGAAACCACAATGTGTTTGTCGAGACGGCTGGAGGGGATCAGCATGCGAGATTGGTAAGTCTCTACTTTTTCTCCATTATTCAGACAGGCATGATTGTCATTTGTTATTTAATGAGCTTCCCGAATCTTTCATCCAGATCCCTGCCAGGGGATGAATTGCAGTGAGCATGGTTATTGTAAGTTTAATAGAACCAGTGGGGAGACACAATGTGTTTGTCGAGATGGCTGGAGTGGATCAGCATGCCAGATTGGTAAGTATCCACCCTCTTTTACATTACTCAGATAAACATGATGTCATTTGCGGGTATTTAATTAGCTTTCCGAATTTTTCAACCAGATCCCTGCGACTTAAAAGATTGCAGTGAGTATAGTCACTGCGAGTTTTCTTATGAACCTTATCGAGAACGAGCAATATGTATTTGTAGAGGTGGATGGAGTGGTGATAGCTGTCAAATTCGTAAGTTGATTTACTTCGGTACAATAACCCCTTGTTATTTCGCATTTGCTGGGACACAACAAAAAAGCGCGATGTATCCGAAAACACGATATAACCGAGGTCATAAAAATCGTTGATTCAACTAACGGAATAAGCTATACTCGGTTGCTTTTACATACTGTCTATCTGCGTATTGCGCGCCTGGCAATCACGATCACTTCTATTTGAAAAAGGGGTGATAGGATAAGGAGACGCACTTGCCGGTGCTTTCGCTTCTTACTTCCTGTTGAATGTTACTTCGCATTTCCCCCCTATTTTGAGAAAATCCGAAGAGACCTCAGGCATGCGCAAATGCGAGGAAGGTTTTGCGATAAAAGATTAGACAGTAGGCGTATCAAGTTTAGAAATTTTGCATCGTTTCCATGGAAACCGTACGAAAGAAAACAGCTCCACTCTTTTTTTATACACTGCTGTTGAGGCATTTTATTTATTTTATGTTTATCGAATTCGGCTTACGCTTTTGTTTGTATCCTCATGTTTCAGTTATTTCTCAACGTTTTCTAACAAATTTAGTCATGCATAAACCTCCTGACAGTTCTGGATGTCTAATCACGTTCATTTAACATGTAATTCTGGAACTGCCGAACCGCCGGAGGGTTAATACAGCAAAAATTAGAAATTTTTGCTTTATTAATGCATGACTAGATTTGTTGAAAAGACTAGATGAGACTAGAGAAATGACTAGATTTGTAGAAAAAGTTGTGCTTTTTTACATTGATTTTTCAACAGAATCAGTTTACGTACAAAGCAATTTTAACCGTTTGCATTTAACCATTGTTGCAAAAGCTAAGGGGGAAAAAGTCCATAGAGACGTAACTATGACAACCACCAGGAGACGGAGAGTGGGAAATTATTTTTACTTTGAGCCGCCAGCTCTCGTTACACAGGGTATAGTGACATGTGTACCTACAGAAAGATTAATTTATTAATTAAATTAGTCCACCAATTTTTCTTTTAAAATTTAAAAAAGGCAATATTTTTATTGTTCCATGGCAGGGGCGGCATTTCAACACTTCATTTGAGGGGGCGAGAATCCGAAACATGAAGTACCTCGGTATAGATTAGAATACACATTGGCTAAAGAGGTCCTTAAATGAATTTAATATTGAAAAATTAGATTTGTTAAAAGAATGTCAAACAATTTACTTTTTATGACTAGAGTTTAAAATTAATTTGTAATAAGCTATCACACAAAATATCTATATTAGAAATAAGTTTTTAACTTTCTGTCAAGTTTTAATCTACAATGTTTGAAGTAAGAACATGCTATGCTTATGTCAGAATTTAGAAAATATGTTTCCAATTCCTTTCTCTTTAAAATATTCTCCAGAAGAAAAAGTCTCGGGTTTCATCAACTTTTAATGAAATTGACAAACATTTTTAATTTCCTTTCACATGTGATCACTGATTTGCGATGTAAATAAATTGGATTTATCTGTTTTTTATCATTCTGAGAAAAACATTTGGGGGTGCAACCGCCCCCTCTTGCCTCCCTTATTTGCCGCCCATGTTCCATGGTCCATACGAATCGAAAGGCAGCTTAAACTGTAACGAATTAAGTGTATGGAAAACATCCCAACTTTAAAGCAGTGAGTATCCGCCCCTAAGCAAGGGCTAAGGCAGAAACATGCAATACACCGCCAACGCGGCTATTTCGATCCATGGACTGCAGTTTCGAGCTTATTATGCTCTCATCAGCATGGAATACGAAAGTAGTCGAGTTGGAGGCAAAAATATTCTGACAAAGCACAGAGAGCCAAAAAAAAAGAACTGCTAGCTAATATGAAATCAGAATACCAGCGAGCGACCGCACTTAGTACGGTACAACTCGAATTTTTTTAGGCAGAGCTCAAGGTTACAAAAGAAAAAGTGCTTTTTCTCAGCAATGTTTTATTTTCTCTTGAAAAAAAAAAAAAAAAAAAAACTTGAATGTTTTTTTTTCTCCCCTTGAATGGTATTTTCTCCTCCCCCGTTAAACATGTTTGTAAAAACGAAAATATAACTTTTCGGATGACAAATGAACAGCTCGATTTTTACCGAGTATAGCGAGGCCTGATGTAACGAGGGGTTATTGTTCTGTTAGATTTTCCGAAACTGTTTTGTTAAGTTCATCGCACAAGAAATATTTTATGGATTTGAACCTTCGCCAGCAAGCTTTCATAGACTACTTATTGAGATTTGTATGTTTTTATTAAAATTTAGATCCCTGTTGGGGGAAGAACTGCAGCGGTCACGGAGATTGCGAGTGGAGCTCTGTAACTGAAAAACAAACATGTATATGCCGAAACGGCTGGAGTGGATTAGATTGTCAGCAGAGTAAGTCTATTTTATTTCTTTATTTATTGTTTTGTTCAAAACGTTACAATCAACTTTAGGCAATTACATTTTAATGAAAAGCATCAAGTGCAGCACAAAATAGCCTGCCAAGACTCAAAATACGTTAGGTCCTTGTTTCGTTGCATGAATTTTATGAAGAACAAAGACTCTACTTTTATAAAATACAATAAAATTTTGAAGATTCCCAGAAATAGTATTTATATGATGGTATTTCGGCTCCGTAACGAACGTATACACCCTACGAGCAGAGACGTGCCGTCTGGGTAGGCAAGGTAGGCAGTGCCTACCCATGAAGAAAACATACCATTTTTTTAATTTCATTAAATGACATGTAATGCGCTGATTTGGAAATATAAAGGCATTAAACAGCGAATAGAGCAGAAAAACCCCCGGAAATGTTCATTTTTCTTCCTTAAAAAGCACCGACTACCGCTGCTTTTCAACCACTGTAACTGTGCGTAGTATTAGGAAGTGCACGTGCCCCGCACTTTTCTCCTCTACTGCTCGAAAAGCGGCGACGAAAGGCTGTCCGAAAAGTGCCTTTGCGGTTTCTTCTTTTCTCCGCCGAAACTTGACTAGTTGATGCGTAGAACTGTGCCTGTAGAGTCTGTGGCGTTTCTACGATCTAGACGTCTTGATATCGTCTTTTGTACAGTACTGTTGAATGCTTACAGTTTTCTGCTCCATTGTCGTGTTTTCTTTTTTATCAAATGCAGTAATTTTCAACTGTTTTAGTTTTTTTTTTTTTATATCCCGCTTTTTCTTAGGATTAAGTTGAAACTGTATCTAATATGGAAATGAGATATATAAATTATATACATATATGCAGGCGAATATTCCTGCATATATGTATTTTATTTGTATTGTAAGTAAACATCTTTCATATTCATATTTTTTTACTACTTTTTACATTTTATACGTTTTTAAAGATCTATATTATTCCACAAATCTTCGCATCTGCCTACCCTAGGCATTAATTGACGGCACGTGCCTGCCTACGAGATACGCCCATTACGGAGAAAAAAAGGCTATTTCGATATTTTTCTGGAAATATTCAAAATTTAACTACATTATATAACAATAAAGACCATGTTCTTCATAAAGTTCCTGAAGTAAAATAAGGATTTCAAATATTTCTAGTCTTTATAAGCTGTTTTGTGAACAACTGATGCACCTGTTGAAGTGGAATTGTCCCGTTAAGAAGTAAGCAATATCTTTTGTGCCGTAAATGTGTACTTTTAAACTCTTTAGATCCTTGCTGGGGTTGGAACTGCAGTGGCCATGGAGTCTGTGAATGGGATTCCATGGGAGCTAGATGCGTTTGTGAGGAAGGCTTCACCGGCTCGCAATGTCACATTGGTAAGTCTGGATTTCTCTTTAACAGGAAGGGGGAGTGACTCAAGCCTTGAGACCTCGGAAAAGTTTGACATTTCGCCCAAGATTTGGAATTTTTATACAGGGTGTTTCATATTGAATGGGACAAAAAGAAAACACGATTTTGAACCTTGTAATTAATATATTTCGACAATTCAAATTGACCTCAAAACTACATTTATTCAAATTTTACAGGTTTTCTACATGTGCCCTTCCGGTGACACGGCAAAGGTGTACCCGGTAATCAAACTCATGCCACTCTCGAGATAACATATCCTCTGTGATGGAGTTTAACAATGCTGCTTCAGTTCCTCTAAGTCCCGAAGAAGTGGAGGCACACTTGTCTTTAAGGATACCCCAGAGAAAAAAATCACAGGGCGTTAGATCTTTTCACTGTTGCCAAATAAAACTTGTATAACTGTAGTTGCAGAATAAATTTGCTTCGGCTGAATAAATCCATTACGGCAGTCACACTGCGCTATTGTTTTTGTCCCATTATATAAGAAACACCCTGCAGTAAAATGCTTCTCTATAGTAGTAGAACCATTATGATATCAGAGCAAAGACCGGTAACACACAGGGTGTCAAGTAAAGGAAACCCCCATTTCAAATTTGAATAGCTCGAAAATAAATGTCGGTTTTAGAATGGACTAAACGGTGTGCTTATTGTAAAAGCCGCAAAGTTATGTTGAACAATGTTGAAAAATCAGTTTCAAAAGGGGCCAACAGGTGGCGCTGGACGCTGTAAAGGCAATACGAATCGCTTTTCATCATGTCTTGTGAACTGAAAACGTAAAAGGAGCTTTCAGTGGCGTAGGAACTTTGTAAAAATAGGGGAAGCTGGGTGCTGTGCTGAATATTGGATCTTCATTGGGTTGATGGGGCGGGGGGGGGAGACACACTTTACCACCTTTTACACACAAGCTCCATTTTAAAGTCATGTGGATGTCAATTTTTTGTGAATGAAAATAATTTAAAAACATAACTAATATATATTTTGTCAGAAAGACGGCAAGCTTAAGTACACTTTTACATTAGTAATATACATTTAGCTTCAGATGTGATATTCGCACAGAAATAGGGAGTCTACTCGTTCTATTTTTTTAATTACTATAATCTTTTGTTACATAATAATTAAAAATACGTTATTGTGGTCAGTTTTAACCCTCGTTGTTTCCATAGATGCTTGCCAATTACGAGACTGCAGCAAAAATGGAATCTGCCTGTGGTTTCCTATCCAAAAGGTTCATCGGTGTTTGTGCGAAAATGGTTGGACTGGAAAAGAGTGCGAATTAAGTAAGGCTGCAGGGTCAATCCATGTCAAATCACCCAGAAAAACGGGATTTTGTAACCAATATCCTCGGATTTTGATCAAATTTGGTGTATTTAATATTTTTATGGTGGTAAGTAACCATATGAATTCTTTTGCCCATATGTGATCTGGTTTTTGTTTTACAGTTCGTCAAACTTTTCAAAAAATTGCATTTTCTGTCAACCGCTAAGCCTAATCTGCATGTCTACGTATCTCTTCAGTAAATTGTGACGGGTGCAGAAATCTTTCAATATTTCCCAAAATTCTCAGATATGTTTCTGAAAGTATGAGGACTTAATAAAAAAATACTTGAAATTTATATAATATAATTTCGTTTGAATAAAATTTGAATAAACTACGACAAGCATTTTTTTTCTTGTGCAAAACATGAATTTACTTAAGTGGCATTTCACGAAAAGGCGGAGGTCCTATTCAATAATGGAAGCATTCGAAATGAGCCTGAAGGTGTGTTCTATCACTGCAAAGAATAAAATTAGTGTTTTTTTAAGTTTTCTCGTTGCTATTGCGCAATATACACATTTCAGTACCAAAATTTTTGAAAAAAAGTTTTAGTCATTTTTCTAACCTAAATTTCACTAAAAAGCAAACATACCTTTATTTTTAAGTGTATTTAAAGCCCTATTATGCTACTTAAAAATCATCTTAATCCCTTATTAAGCAGAAAGGAAAGTGAGAAATAATTTATGACTCCCAAATTCAGTTGTCAAGTTCAGCAAAATATCAGATGTAGAAAAAAAATGTGCAAAACATGAATTTACTTTAGTAGCTTTTTATGAAGAGGCGGAGGTCATATTCAATAATAGAAGCATTCGAAATAATCCTAAAGGTGTGTTCTATCATTGCAAAGAATAAAATTAGTGGCTTTTTTTCGTTTACTTGTTGCTATTGCACAATATACACATTTCAGTACCAACATTTTTAAAAAAAGTTCTAGTCATTTTCCTAACTAAATTTTCAATATTTTTTTGCGTAAAAGAAGCATTGTGCGTGCTTTTGTAGCATAAAAACGTATTATATTTAGTTTTAATGAATTATAATTGCATTGAATGTGCGAAGAAGAGATAGGATAGCACAATCTTTAAAGTAAAAACAATAATTAAAAATGTGAGTTTCTGAATATTATAGGATTGTTTGTCTTTGAAGTGTTTGTATGATCCTGTTTTCAGCAAATTTAAGGAATATACTGTTTGATATTTTAACACTCGACCTTCCTTGCATTTCCGACGTCGACAGTACTTGTTGAAGTCGTTATTATGAAATATTCGGAATACTTATTTTGTACATATTCAATCTCCTTTTGAAGAGAATAGTAACATCTTCCAGAATCTTATGTTACGGACCGTTTGACGTAGTTATTTCATCTAACATCTTACCACTTCTTGGTTATAGTAAAGATAATAGTCCTTTCTTAGGTAAAAGATAGTGTTGCTTCAAGTCCAGCATAGTCACTTACTTGAAAATTTTCAATTTTTCTTCTTTTAAACTCCAATAGCAAGTATCGAAAGCTGTATTTGCTCTTAACTGGATGCTGAAATTTCTAGTTTATTTTTATTGAATTGCACTGCTCGACATTGAAAATGCAACACCAAGAAGGAGTAGTCAGAAATTGATGAAATTTGGTAAGAAGACAGATACAGCATGGTGGACAACAATAAGTGATATTTATTTCAAAATAAATAAGCAAAATTTAGAGCGAGGACGGCGTCGGCTCAGTAAGAAGTAGGACCACCGCGGACAGCGATGCACGAAGAAACACGTCTAGGCATGGAGTCAATAAGCCTGCGGATGGTGTCCTGAGGGATGGCACTCCATTCCCTTTCAACCATTTGCAACAGTTCGTCCTCTGAACGAGGCAGTGACAGGTTCTGCAAACGGCGTCCAATCACGTCCCACACATGTTCGATTGGTGACAAGTCAGGAGAGTATGGTGGCCAGGAAAGCATCTGTACACCTCGTAGAGCATGTTGGCTGATTCGAGCACTGTGAGGCCGGGCGTTATCCTGTTAAAAAATTGCATTTGGCAGACCCTGAAGGTAGGGGATTGCCACCGGCCGCAGTACATTATCTACATATAGTTGGGCAATCATGGTGCCCCGAATACGAAGTAGAGGTGAAACGGAATTGTATGCAATAGCGCCCCAAACCATTATGCCACGTTGTCGCGCTGTGGGGCGTTCCACAGTTACTGCCGGATTCGATCTTTCTCCACGTCGACGCCACACACGTATGCGATGACTATCGCTGGACAAATAGAAGCGGGATTCATCTGAGAACACTACGGTTTGCCATTCTGCCATCCACGTCGCTCTGGTCCGGCACCATTCCAAACGTTGGAGTCTGTGCTGTGAGGTCAATGGCAGTCTTCTTAGCGGGCGCCGTGATTGCAGGCCACGTGCAACCAGTCGACGGGAAATGGTTCTGGTCGACACAGAAACATCCAGGGTACCTTGCACGTGCTGCAGAATCGACGTACAAGTGACTTGCGGGTTCGCCACAGCTTGTCGGTGAATCCGTCGATCCAAGCGGTCTGACGTCATTCTGGCTGCACCTGCACCCCTCAATGTGGCTACATTTCCTCTTTCCAACCATCTCCGACACAGCCGATGCACAGTGCTTGCATCCATGTGGGTATCAGCTGCAATTTGACGTATGGACCAACCTCCCCTTCTCAGTCCGATCACCATACCCCTTGTAAAGTCGTCTATATGCTGGAAGTATCTTCGTTGAGGACAGCGTGGCATTTCCTCCTATCACACGTATCCTTCGAGACAAAAACCAAATTTCTCCGATAATTAGTCTGGCAGAAAAACCAACATGAACATAGCCCACTTTTCAACTTCATTCTCTTATATCTTACTTCACGTGCGTCGGAGAGCTGCGCATTTCATATCATTTGCATAACTCAGTGACGTGCGTCTACGGTAAAATTTGCATGAATTTCTGACCACTCCTTCTTGGTGTTGCATTTTCAATGTAGAACAGTGTATGTCTGTCCGGGGCTCTAGCTTTTTAATTATCTCCTATTATTATTTATCAGCGCAAACCAACCTTCCTGATAAGCGAATCCAATGAAAAACAAACAAACCAAAATAGAAAACCCGCTCACATTCTTTATCCCTCTTCTCATTATGACCCATATTTTGATAAAATAAGAAGAGACCTGATACATGCGCAAATGCAAGGAAGGTTGAGCGTTAAAATATCAAACAGTATATTCCTTAAATTTGCTGAAAACAGGATCACACGAACACTTCAAAGACAAACAATCCGATAATATTCAGAAACTCACATTTTTAATTATTGTTTTTACTTTAAAGATTGTGCTATCCTATCTTTTCTTCGCACATTCAATACAATTATAATTCATTAAAACTACATATAATACGTTTTTATGCTACAAAAGCATGCACAATGCTTCTTTTGCGCAAAAAATATTGAACATTTAGTTAGGAAAATGACTAGAACTTTTTTCAAAAATGTTGGTACTGAAATGTGTATATTGTGCAATAGCAACAAGAAAACGAAAAAAAGCCACTAATTTTATTCTTTGCAGTGATAGAACACACCTTTAGGTTTATTTCGAATGCTTCTATTATTGAATATGACCTCCGCCTCTTCATAAAAAGCTACTAAAGTAAATTCATGTTTTGCACATCTTTTTTCTACATCTGATATTTTGCTGAACGTGACAACTGAATTTGGGAGTCATAAATTATTTCTCACTTTCCTTTCTGCTTAATAAGGGATTAAGATGATTTTTAAGTAGCATAATAGGGCTGTAAATACACTTAAAAATAAAGGTATGTTTGCTTTTCAGATAAATTTAGGTTAGGAAAATGACTAGAACTTTTTTTCAAAAATTTTGATACTGAAATGTGTATATTGTGCAACAGCAACAAGAAAACGTAAAAAACCACTAATTTTATTCTTTGCAATGATAGAACACACCTTCAGGCTCATTTCGAATGCTTCCATTATTGAATAGGACCTCCGCCTTTTCGTGAAATGCCACTTAAGTAAACTCATGTTTTGCACAAGAAAAAAATGCTTGTCGTAGTTTATTCAAATTTTATTCAAACAAAATTGTATTATATAAATTTCAAGTATTTTTTTATTAAATCCTCATACTTTCAGCAACATATCTGAGAATTTTTGGAAATATTGAAAGATTTCTGCACCCTTCACAATTTATTGAAGAGATACGTATACATGCAGATTAGGCTTAGCGGTTGACAGAAAATGCAATTTTTTGAAAAGTTTGACGACCTGTAAAACAAAAACCAGATCACATATGGGCAAAAGAATTTATATGGCTACTTACCACCATAAAAATATTAAATACACCAAATTTTATCAAAATCCGAGGACATGGGTTACATGACCGAGTGAACTGACGTGGAATGACCCTGCATTTATTTTAATTAGAAGGCGTGAAAATATTACACCACAGAGCGGTTTATCAGTCGTAAAAAAACAACATCAGTCACAAAAATTCGAAAATTTTGTAAAAACAAGCTGTGGGAGGCAAGATGCGTGTTGAGGTCAAAAATCACGTCAGTCAGGTTACTAATTCGAAAGATACGGGACCTGTTATTTAAACGTTGACAGTAGAAACAATGCTATAATTAAGATGTTTGTTCTCTCTCCTGATCAATTTGAAGTTCTGGACTTACGTTGCTTATGCACTCACCGATTCAACTGTTTAAAGCATTTATTGTCGAAGCAAAATCGCCTGACGTCACTGCGGAAATTCTTAAACCGCGTTGACAGTGACGTCAGTCTGGTGAAAAGGGGTGGTAATATTACACTGGCTACCATAAATTGATGAAAAATCTCAAACGAAGCAATAACTTGCTCAAAAATAAGCCAAATGGTGTAAAATAGGAATACGTTATCAATTTAGAGTTACTGAGCAAAACTGCAAAATGCAACTTAGTGGCGCTGATCAGAATACGTCATTTACGAGGAGTATAAAAATCCGTGTTTGAGTAATAAGAAGTATGAGATAGCCAATTCTCAACTATGACCTCCAGGTACCATTAACCTGCAGGATTACGGTGGAGAGAAATTGGGAGACTAGAGGTAGTACAAAGTCAAACAGAATGGTTCAGATGGCTAAATATGAGTCCTCCCGTGCTTCGTAGGCTGTGAAACCAATTTCAAACCACAGGTTCAGCATCCAAGAAGTTCATTTTAGGACAGCCAACATATACAATGAGGGCCAATGACGGATATTTGAAATTATGTGCACACGGGAATAGAACTTCAGCTTTACTACCGCCAACGCAAAATGAAAAAGCCTCTGTAGAGAGAAGAGTAAAATCTATGAGTACCAGCTTCATTAAAACATGGAGGCAAGTAAGTAGTCTGATATGTGCTTACAATTGTGCTTTAGCTTTGGTACGATGCTGTAGTAGCATTTCTGATAGATTTGGCTGATGCCAGTCCCTGTAGAAAAATGTCTTTGAGTCTTCTTTTAAAATTCCTGGTTTATTTTTAAAAACATTATTTGCTATCATTGGGAAGATTTCTGAATGCTTCCGGTTCAATTTAGGAAAGATATTGTTGATTTTTATCAGAAAACTCTCCTGCTTTTGCCAGATATGTCACTCACTGGCAGAATTTAGGCACATTAGCTGCCCATTTTTTCTCAGAGATGCGATTAAAATTTTTTTCGCTGTGTGTAGTTAGAATGTCTTTATATTCACAACAGAATAAACAGAGTCAACGGAGATATCCACAACTGTTGTTGATAATTGAAGGGCTTGGGAAATGACAGGGTTATGTGACAAAACTGAAATTGCGAGTAATAAAATTTCAAAATTTTATTGTTGCAGCTTTTCTGTTTTCTGGTTTTGTTGTTAGTGTGCGTATGAAATTGGTCTAAGGATATCTACTTTTTGATGTACAGTCATAGAAAAAAAAACGAAACACTCGCTCGTATTCGAAGACTATCAACACTAGAGACATGTGTAATATGTTATTTTTTTAGGAATAATGTGCTCTACAAATTTCTATTAGTAAATTGTTGCAAAAGGGTCGTCTTCATATAAAAATCGGCATCAACTTTAAAATTTTCTATGAAAACTCCCCTTTTTTATCGCATATTTGTGATCAGCAACATCATTAACTTTGTATACCAAATCGCTTTAAATTTGCTCCAGCCGTTGCTTCACAATTGAATTGAAAAAAGCACGTCCCGTAATGTTAAAAATATTTTTAATACTTGTACATATAATGCCTAAACCACGTTATGTACGGCAAAGATTTTTTTATATCAAAGTATGAACCAACCCAACAATAGAAACGTCATTGATTTCCTCTCAGATAAAATTTTGAATTTTTAATGAATTATGAAACTAATATTTGAGAAAAAGATGATCTGGAACCATATAATATTTTGATGGAGAAACAATCTAGAAGTAGTTTCAAAGGAGAATCCAAAATGGGAGCTCAAAATATCCAGTAACTTTTAAGATATGCTAAAAGAACCATTTGTCGGGACCATATACAACTGTGCAAACTGAAACAACAGCAGGGAATGTTTATGTTAAAAAAGAGGAATGTGCTCAGAGTTTTCATATAGTATTTAGCTTTCAACAAAAACTATACGTTGAAAGCAAAGCGGTTAATAAAACTGCTGAGTATATTTTTAAACCGGTAGATAATCCAATTGTTGTCCACTAATGAGAAGTCTGCTTTTACGCAACATGCAGCCATTCAGAAAACACTTTACGTGGATACTTGAAATCACAGAAAAATGTTGCATCTCGGAAGGTTATTCGGAATAATCTGTGACGATTAGACTTTTTTTTTTTTAATTCTGAGCCACGGAACATTATTGCCAATCCTAATACAGTAGTTTATATAAATGCAAATACTTTTAAGTTGTAACCTCTCTCCAGAAGGTATGTGCTGCCTGAATTAGCGCGTAGCTAAAAGTATGCATCTATCTTTGTTTAACAAAAAGATAGAATGTTGCATTTTTCCCTTGAACTCTTACAGCAGGGTTTTCTCGCCTAAGTTTCAAAAAATATTATAACTTTAACAAATCCCGAAAATTTTTAATTAATTACAAAAAGCAAACGTATTATCTGTACCTCAGAAACAGACTAACGTAAGGCTCCTGGAATAACGTAAGTCCATTTTCGTCACTTTTCAGTGGAGGGAAAAAACAATTGTCGGATGCACGCAAAGGATGGGACTCGCCCTCTTTTAACCCCGTTAAATAATTGTAAAGGAATTTCTTTTCTAGAACAGCGTTTTCATGGGTAGGTGCGGAATGAGATTCTACATACAATGCAGCAAAAAAGTGAAAGTCGCCAGTTTTGGACTTACGTCCTTCTGGTACTGAGGTTCAGTTGTAGCGATTAGCTTTAGTTAATTTCTTCGAAAAATATGATATTTATCTACTCTTTGTAAACTTTGACTTTGAAAGCAGCATTTTATTTGTGGTGATGGTCCCTAAATCTTTGGTCGGTCGTAACTTTTGTTCTACTGGTCCTAAAGTGATGCCGCTTGGTACCGAACTTACTTTTGGCCCTCCGCACCTAATTATGTAACCAAATGTAGGGGTTCCCGTTTGAAATTTCAGACTTTGAGTTCATTTCACTTTGTATATAGCCCCTTATCAAAACTTTACTCACATAGTTTTAAAGAAGACTTTAATCCATGTCAGAAGACACCTTTCTTTTGTTCTTAGCAAGTATAGCAGCCGAATAATTCAGTGTTTCGTTTTTTTTTCTATGACTGTACCAAGTTTTATTTGCTTACCTGCATCCATTGTTTACCATTGTCCAGAGTGTTTACTTTTCTAATGTAACACACACACTTCATCCTCCAAGCCCTTCAATTGCGAAGAACAAAGCACAATTCTGTAGAACTTCTAATAAGACCAAAAGTAACTCAGTTTTAGTCTCCTCATCTAAAGAAAGATATTAATTTATTGGAAAAGGTACAAAGAAGGGCTACAAGGTTAGTAAACGGATTTTCTAATTTAGACTATGATTCCAGACTTAGAATGCTTAATATGTATAGTCTTGAGCAAAGGAGAATCAGAGAGGATATAGTTCAGTTGTTTAAATTTATCAAAATGAATGACGTTACGGGGCTAGATTTTTGCACGGAAAGAAGAACAAGGTGTTATTGTTTTAAGCTGTTAAAATCTCAGGCTAATCTGAAAATTCTGAAAAATTACTATTTGTGCAAGGTAGTGAGAACTTGAAACAGTTTATACCGGAAAAGGCGGTAAGGAGTAATGGAGTAGATAGCAAGAGGGCCATTGATTTTCATTGGGGTCTATAATTTTGACTAGGACCAGTCCAGTTGGGCCCAGAGCCTGTTGCTGGTCGTCGCATTTTGTGTTTGTATTTGTAACATTCTTTTCCGAGCATTTATTTCAAAACAATTTTCACGCAAAAGAAAATGCATTATGAACTTTTAGTAGCAAAGCGGAATAACTTTTTTTAATCAGCAAGTAGAAAAGTCTTCAGTTATGTAATCAATTATCTTTCGCAGAAGCAACATTATTAAAACATAAATTAAAAATTATTGCAAACACCTGTTATTGGAGCAAAAGTTCATTTTACATTGCAAAATACGAGAATGTAAACTTATGAATGGAAGAACATCTAATAAAAATCAGAACTTAATAATTTTTTGTTTCATTTAAGCATTGTTTATGAATTTACTTTCACTGTAAAAATATTTTTGGCAATCTTTGTATTTAATAAATGAGCGTACCCAAACTGATTTTTGAGTTGGCGACTGGTTTTAAACTGTTTTATTTCAAGTTGATTTCGTTCTAAGGAACTTTATTTGTGTGTATTCAAACACTGAGAAAACTCCGAAACGTTACAGATGATTTCTGGGGGAATTCCCAGGTTTTCACGGGTTTCCAACTATTTCCTGGTAAAATCAAGTTTCTTTGCGAAAAGGTTTCCTGAACAAGTTGCATGTGTGCGAACTTTTTACTGTTGTAAAAAATAGCTTTAGCTACCAGCTGGAAGGTATATCTGGTTTCTTAGTAGTGTTAGGTGTTTAGCATTGCCATTAATGCCATGTATATTATTTCAAAGAATTCCTGATAAATTGCCTTAACCTGGCTGGCTTTTAGCTATAAACCTCCTTGGTTTTCCAGAAATGTGATACTGGTAACAATTAACTTCATCAGATGCGCATTATTTTCGTGGAACGCTTCGGAATTTTTTTCAGCGAAAGGTGAAGCACACAAAAACGCTGCGGAAAAAAAAAATTAAAAATCTGCGGCACTTATTTTGTTAGTGGCTTTTGTTTACACTTGCGTTAGGCATACACAGTATTATGCATTTATTTATTTATTTTTTTTTTTTTTTTTGGATTGATTCTGGTTATTGAGATAAACGAAAGACAAGATATCAATGAAAAAATTTAAACTACCCTTCTAAAGATCTATTAACTCGATTTTTTCCCACTGAGTTTTATTATGTTTTCACGTATGTAGGTACAGTCATAGAAAAAAAACGAAACACTCTGAATTATTCGGCTGCTATACGTTCCAAGAATAAAAGAAAGGTGTCTTCTGACATGGATTAAAGTCTTCTTTAAAACTATGTGAATAAAATTTTGACAAGGGGCTATATACAAAGTGAAATGAACTCAAAGTCTGAATTTTCAAATGGGAACCCCTACATTTGGTTACATAATTAGGTACGGAGGGCCTAAAGTTTGCTGGGTACCAAGCGGCATCACTTTAGGACCAGTAAAACAAAAGTTATGACCGACCAAAGATTTAGGGACCACCACCACATGTAAAATGCTTTTTTCAAAGTCGAAATTTACAAAGAGTAGACAAATCATATTTTTTCGATTAAATTACCTAAAGCTACTCGCAGTAATGCGTTTGCTTTTCATAAAAAATTAAAAATTCTCGGGTTTTGTTAAAGTTATATTTTTTGAAAGTTGGAAAAGAAAACCCTACTGTGTAGAGTTCTAGGAAAAAACGCAACGTTCTATCTTTCTGATTAAACAAAGATAGATACTTTTAGCTACGCACTAACAGTCACACACCTTCTGAAAAGAGGCTACAACTTACAAGTAACCTGTTGTATTTATATAAACTACTGCATTAGGATTGGCAAACATGTTAAAACCGTGGCTCAGAATTTAAAAAAAAACGTCTAATCGTTACAAATTATTCCAAATAACCTTCCGAGACACTACAGATTTCTATGAAAATCAAGTGTCCACGTAAAAAGTTCTCTGAATTGCTACATGTCGCATAAATGTAGATTTCTCACTAATGGATAAAAAATTGGATTGTCTACCAGTTTTAAAATGTACTCAGCAGTTTTTTAAGCCTTTTGCTTTCAAAATATTATAACTGTTGAAAACTAAATACTATATAAAAACGCTGACCATGTTATGTAACTGGTGGATAAGCATATTCCTCTTTCTTTGCATAGAAATCCCCAGCTATTGTTTCAGTTTGCACAGTTGTATATGGTCCCTAAAAATGGTTCTTTTAGCATATCTTAAAAACAACTGGATATTTTGAGCTCCCATTTTTGTTTCTCCTTTGAAACCCCTTCTAGATGGTTTCTCCATCAAAATATTATGTGGTTCCAGATCATCATTTTTTCGAATGTTAATTTCATTATTCATAAAAAAATCAAAATGTTATCTGAGAGGAAGTCAATGACGTTTTTATTGTTGGGTTGGTTCACACTTTGATATAAAAAAAAAACAAATTTTACCGTACCTATCGTGGTTTATATATTATATGCCCAAGTATCAAAAATATTTTTAACATTACGAGACGTTTTTCTCAGTTCAATTGTCAAGCAACGGCTGGAGCAAATTTAAAACGATTTGGTATACAAAGTTAAATGATGTTGCTGATCACAAATATGCGAGAAAAAAATGGGGTTTTGTAGAAAATTTTAAAGTTGATGCCGATTTTTATATGAAGACGACCCCTTAACAACGATTTACAAATAGAAATTTATAGAGCACATTATTCCTGAAAAAATAACATATTACACGTGTCTCTAGTGTTAATAGTCTTCGAATACGAGCGAGTGTTTCGTTTTTTTTCTATGACTGTACATATGCACATGCTGATAGGTCGAAAAAACTACACGACATTCATTTGGGGGTGAGCAAAGTCAAAATTTAGACCGAAATTTTTTTCGCGATCACAATACTTCCTTTACTACGTAAAAGGAAGTAAAAACATCAAAGTTCGCTTGGTTTTGCAGTTATTTGGTGCAATTTATATTGAGTATGCACTCTTTGTCCCCTTCCCCCTTAAATTAGAAAAATTCGAAATGATGGTCTTGGTCGGAGCATGCGAAAAACATATCATTCAAACAATTATCAAAATATGCGGATAACGAGCCTTTAGTGCGTCAACATTCCGGTTCGCAGATTCAAATAGCTCGAACGTCATTGGGTGCTTTATATTGCCATGCAAGCGCGCAAATCAAATGATTTCGGACTTAACATTTCCCTGTTGTACACGATTGTTTCACTCAACTAATTTCTGCCACTCTACGTGTTAAGAGAGGCAGTCGATCGCGAAGAACTTTAATGGAGCTGTAATCGACAAATTAATGTTATTTCGAATATATGCTTTAAAAATGTTAAACAACTGGTTGTCAAAGAAGATGAACATACTGATACAGTTTATTTTGGTACTGCGCACTTACAAAATGCTTAAAATTAGGGGCATGTTAAAGCGGATGGGGGGGGGGGGGGCGTTCAAATATTAATACGTATTTTGAAAACTCTTACCAATCCTATTATTGTATTTGATGTGCAGTCAGAGAATATAAAAACGAATAACTCTGAATTATTCAATTCAGCTGTTAAACTTGCTAAGAGCTAAGAGCTGACCAAGGAGGTTAAAGGGGAGGAGCTAAATCTGTGCTATCTAAAAGTGGCAACAAATTCTCACCCGCCGCCAGAGGACGCTAGCTCAAACGCTCCCTACTTCCTACGGGAATCAATGTAAATGATACTGAATCTGTCATCTTTTTAAATGCTGCTATGGGAAAGAAAAATTTTTTTTCAACTGGATTTTGGTGTAAATCTTCGACTGACATTATGAATCAAGTATGATTTTCATCCCACGAAAATAGGTGCCGTATTCTTTGAGAAATAGGTTTAATCGAATGCACTTACCAACTTGCCAAATCTGATAGAATCTGTCATTTTTTAAAGACTGCTGTTGGCAAGAGTTTTTTTTTTTTTTTTCAACTGGATTTTGGTGTAAATCTTCGATTGACATTATGAATGACTTTGATCCCACTGAAGTTTTGGCATAATTTTTAAGAAAGATGTTTAATCGACCGCATCTAACATGCCAAATCTGACATACATGCGATTGTATGCGACATTTTCTTTGTATTGTACGATGTTTTTTTTTTTTTTTTTTGCTAAGAATCAGCTCTCTAAATTGTTGATAAATTAAGCATGTGGCAAAAAATTAATTATGTCGGTACTTAATTTTTTTATTAATTAAAAATATTTAGTACACAAAATAATTATTAGACTATATTTTCATATTACCTTCCTTTTTACATGTTCATATTTTTATTTAATTACCATTTGTAATCAGTAATTGAAAAATTTATTTCTTCATTATTATTATTTTTCTTCGTTTTTACCTAATAATAGGAAGTTCTATATTTACATCATTTTTGCAATGTTGAAGATCCCCGCTTAAACAAATGCCCCGCTTAATTGAATAACATTTCTTGGAACCGACAGTATTCGTTTAAGCGGGGCCGACAGTGTTACGTTTTTAATTTTTTAATTATAGAAAATAGACGGGGGAGTAATCTCTACCCCCCCCCCCTGCATTATTAAATAAGATCGTCTGATAATGTATTTTGAAGACTACAAATTCGGAAATTTCCCAAGGGAGAAACTGTTGTCTTTAAAATACGTTTGAACTACTTTAGGGGCAGCCGATTTTATACACTCCCTGACTTTTTTGATTTAGCGACGGTCCTGGTCACTGCCATTTGTAAGAAAAACTGCGTGTAAAATAGAAATGACGAAATTTATACTACAGTCGACGCTCGATATAACGACCATCTCCGTCCCACAAAAAAGATTTTTATAACGAGTCGTCGCTATAAGAGGTAGAACATAGAGTATATTGGGATAAAGTTGGGGGGGGGGGGAGTCCCACCGGTCGTAATATTGGGGTAGTCTTTATAAAGAGTGGTCACTATAACGAGCGTCAACTATATTTTGTATCATAATTTAAGCTTTTACGACTATCACCACTTAAAAAATCACTTAAAAAATACGGCACTTACTTCCGAGGGAATAAACACATTTAGTTCATAATGTCAATTTCAGATCTTAAATGAAAAAAAAAATGTAAAAAAATTTGAAGCAAAGACAGAGAGGAAAAATTCAGAGACAAAAATTTCTGGAAAGAATTTTTAAGTTTTAAAATATGATTTTTGTCTATTTTAAACGGGGTTAGAGACAGGGGTGCCCATCCCCCCTAAGCTCAATGGCGCAAATCCCCCCCTCCCCAAAATGTTTCCCAACCCTCTTGTGCTTTTTATTTTTTTTACCCCTCTTTTTTATTTTATTTATTTTTTTTTAATATTTGTTTATTTTTTTAAATTATAAATATTATTTTTTTATTTATTATTATTTTTCTAAAAATACTAAGTATACGTAGAACAGAATCGCTTTTTTTCTTTTCCAGACATTCCAAGCACACTCACACGCACACAAAATAAATAAATAAATAAATAAAATAATAAAGAAATAAAAGAACTAATGTGAATTAAAAATATTAATTAATGAATAATTTTTATTCAAAACAAATCAGCCCATAATTTAAATTAAAAAATAAATTAATCAATAATTTAAATAAATAAATAAATTAATTAATTAGCTTTAAAAAATCCCCCCAACAATTTTTATGGCGCAACTTGCGCCATAACCCCCCCCCCCCCTGTGGGCACCCCTGGTTAGAGATACATTATATTAGTCTAGGTTTAAGCAAAAAAGATAAAAAAAATCGAAAATTAAGCCAATGAATATATTTTTAATTGTAAAAATGATGTAAATATAAAATTTCCTATTATTAGGTAAAAACGAAGAAAAATAATAATAATGAATAAATAAATTTTTCAATTACTGATTACAAATGGTAATTAAATAAAAATATGAACATGTAAAAAAGAAGGTAATATGAAAATATAGTCTTTTTATTATTTTGTCTACTAAATATTTTTAATTAATAAAAAAATTAAGTACCGACATAATTAATTTTTTGCCACATGCTTAATTTATCAACAATTTAGAGAGCTAATTCTTAGCAAAAAAAAACATCGTACAATACAAAGAAAATGTCGCATACAATCGCATATGGTCAGATTTGGCATGTTAGATGCGGTCGATTAAACATCTTAATTAAAAATTATGGCAAAACTTCAGTGGGATCAAAGTCATATTTAGTTCATAATGTCAATCGAAGATTTACACCAAAATCCAGTTGAAAAAAAAAAAAAAAAACAGCCGTCTTTAAAAAATGACAGATTCTGTCAGATTTGGCAAGTTGGTAAGTGCATTCGATTAAACCTATTTCTCAAAGAATACGGCACCTATTTCCGTGGGATGAAAATCATACTTAATTCATAATATCAGTCGAAAATTTACATCAAAATCCAGTTGAAAAAAATTTTTTTTTCTTTCCCATAGCAGCATTTAAAAAGAGGACAGATTCAGTATCATTTACATTGGTTCCCGTAGGAAGTAGGGAGCGTTTGAGCTAGCTTCCTCTGGCGGCGGGTGAGAATTTGTTGCCACTTTCAAACTAGCGCATCCGTAGAACATTTCTCTCCTTCTTTCTACTCCGTGGTTCTGACGTAGAAAAAGTCTTCTTCAAGGCAACGTAAAAAAGAAGAAAAAAAAAGATTGATGAGGGGCCATATACAAAGTGAAATGATCACTAAGTCTGAATTTTCGAATGTTACTCCCTACATCTGGGCACAAAATTTGATGCGGAAGGCAAAAAGTATGCTGTGTACAGTCATAGAAAAAAAAAACGAAACACTCGCTCGTATTCGAAGGCTATTAAGACTAGAGACACGTGTAACATGTTATTTTTTCAGGACTATTTTTCCACAAATTTCTGTTAGCAAAGTGTTGTTAAGAGGTCGTCTTCTCTTCTCTACTAATAATAAAGCTGAAGGAGGGTCTGTCTGTCTTTCTTTCTGTCTATTAAGCGCGTAGCGTCAAAACTGTTCGGTCGATTTTCATGCCACTTGGCACAAAATTAGTTTGTAGCATGTAGCACCTCGAAGCGATTTTTCGAAAATTCCATTTCGTTCTTTTTCTATTCGAATTCTTAGCGGAAATTCGATAAAATAGGGAAGAATTATTTCATACACATTTTCAAGTCTTATGTCATTTGAAAGCTTGAAATTTTCTGCACAAAATGAAGTTTTTTTGAAGTTTTTACGATCATCAGGAGAGCTGTAACAATTGTTTTTAGAATCCCGGAATTCAAGGCTTACCTTCAGTAAAGCAAGCCAAACGATTCTAAAATGGAGAGCTTCCGATACACCACAGTTTTCTATGAAAATCAAATGTCCACGGAAAATGTTTTCTGAATCTTTTCATGTTGCATGAATGCAGACTTCTCACTAATGGACAAAAAATTGGATTGTCTACCAGTTTTAAAATATACTCAGCAGTTTTACTTACGTTTCGCTTTCAACATATTATGAATGTTGAAAACTAAATACCATATAAAAACATGTTCTGCAACTGGTGGATAAGCATATTCCTCCTTCTTTGCATAGAAATTCTCTGCTATTGTTTCAGTATACACAGTTGTACATGGTCCCTAAAAATGGTTCTTTTAGCGTATCTCAAAAACTCTTGGATATTTTGAGCTCCCATTTTGGATTCTAATTTGAAACCCCTTCCAGATTGTTTCTCCATCAAAATATTATATGGTTCCAGATCATCATTTTTTCAAATATTAATTTCATAATTCAAAAAAAATTCAAAATTTTATCTGAGAGGAAGTCAATGACGTTTTTATTGTTGGGTTGGTTCATACTTTGATATAAAAAAACAAACTTTGCCGTACCTATCGTGGTTTAGGTATTATATGCCCAAGTATCAAAAATATTTTTAACATTACGGGACGTGCTTTTCTCAGTTCAATTGTGAAGCAACGGCTGGAGCAAATTTAAAGCGATTTGGTATGCAAAATAAAATGATGTTGCTGATCACAAATATGCGATAAAAAAGGGGGGTTTTTATAGAAAATTTTAAAGTTGATGCCGATTTTTATATGAAGACGACCCCTTAACAACAATTTACCAATAGAAATTTATAGAGCACATTATTCCTGAAAAAATAACATATTACACGTGTCACTAGTGTTAATAGTCTTCGAATACGAGCGAGTGTTTCGTTTTTCTTTTCTATGACTGTACAACAATTATGCGAATTAGGTATTAGACCTTGAAAATATCAATTCGTGTCTTTCTGTGAGTTTAAAAGTGCTTTTTGTCTAGGAAAATATGAGTTCTTTACGGAAAACGTTGTGTTAACCCCCCACACTTGAAGATGTTGAATTTTTTATTAGGTTAGCAAAAGTGAATATACTAACTATACCTGTTTCATATGTCTATGGGATAGTCGCGCAAAAACAGCATTGGATTAGAAAGGTCTGCCTTTTGAGTAGAAATATGGAAGTAGGAAAAGCAAGCGTGATTCATGAACCACCGATAAGCCGAGAGAATAGTCTTCTTCCACCACTTCACATCAAGCTTGGGCTAATTAACCAGTTCATCAAAGGCTTTGATAAGACACGTGACTGTTTCAAATATGTGACTGTTATTTGATGAGCAGCATATGAATTTCAGCAAAACCGTCAAGTGCACTTTTAAAAATTTTCAGAAAACTAAAAGAAAATTCCCAAGTTAAGGTTTTGGCTCGAAAAAAAATTAATAAAATGCTTCTTGTTGGATTGAAAAAACCAAATAATGCTTAAGGTTAATTAAAAAAACCTTTTTTTTTTCTAGCTAAAACCTTTATTTGGGATGTTTTTTACAGTTTTCCGAAATTTTTAAAAAGTGCACTTGACGGTTTTCTGAAATGAATGATTCAATTTTTTCCGTTTATATGACCAATTGTAAAGATATATTAAACATTTGTTTGTCTGCAAGATACCCTCAACGTGAACACCTTGTCTTTTGAAAGGAATGACAAATGAAACGCAGCTCCCTAGGTTGTGGATAGTTGTGATGCTGACGGCAATGTGTACTTGTGCTTTTATGCTCTTTCTTTGGCTGATTACTTTAATGCGTCGCAGCAAAAAGTAAGTGTTTAGGTGAATAATTGCTTCACATTGACTTAAAAATTGGTTTTATGTTTCAGCTTCCTGTTTCCTAACCATCACGAATCATGGTCAGTGTTCTATAAAAAATGTTGTGTAGGTTGTAAGTTGATAAAGGACAATGTATTTGTTCATAATTTTGTCTTCTGAATTTACTAAGCAATCTATAAATCTAAGTTGTTTTTGTAATCTGTATGGACGGCCTACCAATAAAATTTACTTTTTTGTTCTTAAATGGCTAAGTAAAAGGGAAACCAACAAAAGACATTACTTCTATTGCTGGCTGTTGAAAGTAAATTATTATTGTGTTTACGACTTCACTCGGACCGTTTTTTGCCTAAAAAAGGCATTTATTTGAATGATAAAATGAAATCATACATTATTCAAAGTAATGTCCATCGCCAGCCACTACTTTTTTACAATTTTACTGGCAATTTATGGATTCCGTCGTGGAAGAAACGTTCATTTTTTGGGGCCAATATGTAATACCCTATATTAGAAGAAAGCATTTTCCAGCCAAAGCGTTCTGCATCGGTCAAAATAAATGGTAGTCGGAAGGGGCAAGGTCTGGGCTATAAAGCGGATGAGACAGAATTTTCCATCTGCTATTTTCCAAAATGTTTTTAACTGGAGCAGTAACATGAGGCTGAACGTTGTCATGCATTGTGAAAAACTCGTGTCTGGTAGTCTGTTCTGGATGCTTCTCGGCTATAACTAGCTTTAAAGGACCAATTGTTGCTTCAGCGGTTGGGCTAAAACGGAAGGAACTGAGGGGCTGAAGCCCCTCACAGGAGCCTAAAAGTGAACCCCCTTGACTAGATTAACCCCTTTTAGTTTTAGAAAAAAAGCCACTTACCCGCTATTTTTCTCCAAAAGTAGCTTTAAATCAGTTTTTGGCACTTCAATTTCAAAAGGGAATCTCGATATCTTCCTCTTTGTTCAATCTCTCAAAATAAGCGGGGGAACTACCGAATTTCTCTTCCTCTACTTCTAGGATCACTAAAGAATAAAATTGTATTTTTGAGCCTCAATGTCGAAAAATTATATAACTCTAGCCCCTTAAAACCAACAATCATAGCTTTAACATATATTTTTCGCCGATTTAAAAATCTATTGGAGTGTATCTGAGTTTCTCCCAAAACTTCTAGCCCCTCCCAGGAAAAAGTCGTAGGTACGCCACTGTTGCTTCTAGAAATCTCCCGTGATGGTTTGATCAGGATTTTGCAGCTTATAGCGGAATACACCCTTCTGAAACCACCAAATACAGAGCATTACCTTTGCACCTTGGCTTCTCGGTTGGCTGGACTTTACATACGATTTTGTGCGTTTCGGGTTGTCGTAGTGAATCCGTTTTTCATCCCTGGTAATTATTCGATGCAGAAAAGACTTCTTTCTGTGCTTTCAAGTAACATTTCAGACATGCAAAATCGTCGTCCAATATCTTTCGGATTCAATTTCCTTGTAGTTGGATGCATTCCACAGCTTTGAGTCGTTTCCAAATGGCTTGTTGAGTACCTTTAAATGTTTTTACGAGCTCATTTTGCATTTGACACGAATCTTGATCGAGTAAAGTTTCTCATTCTTCATCTTCAAATTTTCTCAGATGACCCAAAAGCTCTTTATTCTTAACACTAAAATCACACCTTTTAAATCGTCGAAATAAATCTTTGCAAGTTATATCCGACGGTGCAGATTCACCATAATTTTCCGCAAACATTCAATGCGCTTCAGCTGCAATTTTCTTAAAATTGAAACAAAGAACTTCACGCAAATGGTGCCTATTTGAAATGAAACACGACATTTTCAACGTAGTAAAAATTAAAGTTGTTGTGCAAAACTTGTTGTCCAAATTTGGCAGCTTGCCAGATTGCGCATCGCCCTTGGTCAAACTGTAACTATTAAAGCTAGATCGCGGAGAGAAGGCGGGTAGACTGGAAGCGGAAACGGACCACTTCATGCAATACGCCGTGAACTCCGTCATTCCATTAATGGACTGCAGAGGACTTAAGAAGATCTCTGCCCCCAGCTCGGTTACTTTCCTATTCCACGGTGACAAGAGCTGAAAAGCACGTAACTGCAGCCCATGGATGGAATAGCCGAGTTGGCGGTGTATTGCTTGTTTCTGCTTTTACATTGAGGCGGTTACTTACTGCTTTTTACAGACCACTTCGTTTTGAAATAGGTTAGATTAGCGAGAACCTGCGACTTCACTGCTTACGCGTTCTTGTAGATTCTACCTATTTCAAAATAAAGCTTTGCGGTTTCCGCTTCTAGTCCACCCGCCATCTCTCCGCGGCCTAGCTTTACCTATACGACACTGCAAGGTTTCTTGACAAAAACATCGTGACGTCAGCGTGACTTTAGCCTATGAAAAATGAGCTAGATAAAACGTCACAGCCTACTTGGCGAATTAGAGGAGATCGCTAACTGCTTGTGAGCTCTTATTGGCTCCGCCCGTAGTGACGTCAGTGTCAACTTAAGTTTCTCTCTAGTATAGTGAGGAGTGGTGTCTTCTATTTCCAGTTAAAGTCTCCTAACTGCATTCGAAGAGAGAACTTGTTTTGACTAGTATATCGAGAGAATTGATTTCATAGTAGTGAATTTAAATTGCTGTTACAAAATATTAGCATTTTATAATTAGCAGGGTATTTCGTTTCAACTTGCATGACCTTTCTTTTCGCAACCGTACTAGATGTCCTACAAAGTTTTACAGCCCCGTGCAGAAAATGAGATCGAACGTATCGCCCTTTCAGTAGAAAGACCAGTTGTCATTCTTCGAAAGCCGTTAGCATTGTGACCATCTTTACTTGAAAGGGAAATTTATTTCCCCTAAAAAGCTATAATAACCAGGCCTTCAGCATCAATTTTCTCTGTACTTTGATGTCGGGTGGAAACGGACATCATTTGTTAAATGATGTCCGTCATTTAACAAATGGTAGTCCATACGGACATTCCTCAGTACTTGCATCGCTTCGCTCTTGCAGATTCCCCTCTTTGCTCTTGCGGAGAACTGTGTTCTCCCGAGCATTTTCTTTTTACATGTACCTTAACTTCAGAGTTCCATCTACGCAGAGATTCTACTCGAACCTTCAGTCAGAATATTCCAAAAGCATTTTCTCATATTACCACTCGCTCTTTGATAAATGAACTGTTTTTAAGGCTTTCAAATGAAGGATTCCTCTTTCAAGGCATCTAATGAAGTCCATTATATACGTGACTTTCTCTCCCCCCCCCTTTTTTTTTCTTCTCTTTTTCCATTTAAATTTATCTTTCTTTTTCACACGTATAAGTTATTATTATTATTATTTTTAAAAATTGTATATGTGTATATGAATGTTTATATTTATATGTCATGTTTATGTCAAGAATCTGTTGCACGTAGAAATTTACTCAAAATTTTTGTTCAAAATATGTACTTTTGTTTTTTAAATAAATGTCCCAGAGACCCATACAAAACCGGTTAATCCAAGCAAATTGGAAGGTACGGGGGTCTCTGGGGTGCTAAATGCTAGCTGTACTCCACTTCAGTTAACTGTATCAATATTTTTAACCTTTAAAACTAGGATAAACATTACTTTTTACGTCCGAAATAATATTTTAAATAATGTAAACAAACTTTTGGGTGGTGATTGTTCAGCGCTCTCTAGCGGGCAAATCGGCGCCATTGATGTTTTGAGTAATGAGACCGCCTGTATAAAACGTTATCGAGTGAAGTCTCGGTCGTACTAAACTAACGTCCAACTTTATGCGTTCGATTTGTTTTTTTATTCTCTTGAGTTCCCTTATATAAGTTAGGGGACCTAAAATTCGTATAATAAGCTACATTTCGTATTTTTGCCCCTCCTCCTTTTTTTTTCCGTTTCAAACTTTTATGGTCTTAACTCTGCATCTGCTTTTGCCATTGGAAGTATATATCTAGGACGAACGGTTGCTAAAATAAAAGTCGTGCAAGTTAACCCATTTATGTCCAAGTTTTTTTTAACAATTTTTTTCCATTTTTATCTGCTTAAAACTCTTACTTGGAATGGTTTACATACATTTTAGGCTTGAAATAGTTCGCCGTTGCCATACTTATTAAGTTATCTAACGCCCTGTTTATTGGATATTTTGCAGTTATGTGAGCAAAATACTACCTTACCTGACTTTACTTTTGCAAAGTAACATTACAGTAGGCATCTGTGATCAATTTTAGGCAAATCATTTTAAAATAGTTTAATTTAATGAAAAATAAGTTCCTCCCCCCCCCCCAAAAAAAAATAACATTCTGTGGCCACCAATGCTGGATCGTTGCTTGACTGATTTGTCTGAAAATAGCTGACAATAAATAAACTCTGATGTCCAAATAGTGGCTCTAACTGGTTTTCTCAAGACGAAGGACTATTTGACTTGTGAAAAAGAGCTTTAGTAAATGTTTTACCCATTATAGGTTTTTGTATGCTGTAACTAACAAGCGTCCCGTTTTTATGCTACTGGGCATAAATGAGTTAATGTATGCACTGGAGCATTTAAAAAGTACTTCATATGAAAATTATTTTTTGTGTCTGCATAATCAAATAAAATGAAAATCGATGAACCGTATTATTTTATTTCAGGTTAGAAAATACATTGTTTTCGTTAAAGCGATGAAATATAGTGTCACACAGCTCTGATGGAAAAGGAAGTATTTTATTTTGAGCTGAATTCCTCGAAAAGCATTTAAAGAAGGGACTCTTTGCACTGTAGAGTTAGCATTTGTATTGCATGATGTCAGAATAAAAATAATTTTTTAAAACATTTTGAGTTGATATTAATTTACTTTATTAATACGCTTTTATTAGTTTCATTTTTGGGTTTGTATGTAACTCTGAAAAAAAGATAAAAATCACGTTCTTCACAAACATAAAAGTAATATATTTAATACTATTTTTTATACTAAAGTCGAAACTATATTTCATGTTGATGTGCGAGTATTATAAGTGTTTCATTTTGTTTGTAGGTAACACTAAATCTATATATGTAAAGATAAGCCCCCACAGCACCTATAGACCTGAAACTTGGCACAAAAATTCGAACGTATCTCCGTAAAATGCACTTCGAAGGCCGAATTCTATATTTCGAATTAGTTATTTTTAAATTAATTAATTACTTTCATTTTTGGTGTATCTGGCATAATTGAGGGAGAAAACTTTCCCCCAGCCCCTAACATTATACATCGCTGGAAAGGATTTTGTTTCCTGAAAAAGAAAAGTTTTGGCACGTTTCTCTCCGTTTATTACAACAGGATATATTAATTAATCAGATGTAGTCAATTTTCAAGGCTTAACTCTATACGCAAAACTGAAACACTAGGCCCCATTTTCCAGACCAACTGCTCTTTCGTCCCGGAAGTTACATAGTGGTTTAAATTTGCGTATAGAGTTAAGCTTTGAAAGTTGACTAAATTTGAACAATATCTCATGTTACTTACTTAATGTAATGTCTTTTTGATTTATTAGGCGAATTGTGCGTAGAGATGGGTAAAAGATCTCGGAGCTGTTCCACAATCGGAGTCGAAACTGGCAGTTCCGGAAGTGGATCGGAACTGATAGCTCTGAGAGGAACAGCGCCATCTGTTATCGTACGAGAGCTGTTTAGAAGGGCAACAACCAAGTTCCGATCACTTCCGGAGCTGATCCTCGAACTTGTTCCGAGGCGACTTGTTCCGCTACCACCAATCAGCGTTGAGTATTTCATCATGACGCAAGCTGATCCGAGTGTCTGATTCCGGAGCTGTTCTTTGCCACAATGCCACAGCCATCTTAACACAAGGCCTGCGCGCTCATTCATGA
Source organism: Uloborus plumipes (assembly GCA_038373865.1). Taxonomy (NCBI): domain Eukaryota; kingdom Metazoa; phylum Arthropoda; class Arachnida; order Araneae; family Uloboridae; genus Uloborus; species Uloborus plumipes. Next base: position 14,648 of record JAXGGA010003724.1, on the reverse strand, counting down.
TGGCCGCCCGCGAAGGCGGTAATGTTTACATTCCGCAATAGCTCCAACGCGAATAAAAGACTAACTTTCACTGCATTTATTTGAAGTAAAAAAGTTTTTCTTACCTGAAGTACTCTACTGCATAATTACAATTCATAATTTCGTATAATTTAACTTTCAGGGAGCTTTAGAAGTTATTTAATCAATTCATTATCATAATAAATAGATTCATCCACACGTTATGTTATGTTAAATATTCATATAAAATATATCCTAAAAGGGGGGAGTAGAAAAAACAATCTAACAGAACTTTTATATGACATAAGATGTTTCTGAAGTAAAAAGTAAAAGAATAAACATAGTTAGGTTTGTTTATTCAAAGGAAGTAAATTAGAGGCGAGATGTAACCTTTTATCAACAATAAGCATAATAACAGTAATCTTTATATACTTGATGCAAACAAAATTTAATGGGTGCCTTTAAATGGGTACCCATTTTTGATCTTAAAAGAACAACAATCATGAAATTACAATTGGCACAACATTGATACACAGTGAAAATATTGATGCATGTTTTTAAGTTTTTAAAACGAATTCTTTATAATGAGTTATTTTTAATTTTTTTTACAAGTTTTAAATTGTGAAACGTATAATTTATTTGTTTGGGATCATCAAACGAGGTTTTATATCAGTTTATGTATTTATTTATTTTTTTAACATAGAAAATATTTGCAGAAACAAAGCTTATGATGATCATCATAGGTGAACTTACGGGGATGCCCCGCGCCTCCAACATTTTGTTTAAATTTTGAAAAAAAATTAAGTTAGCGTATTTCATCTGGAAACAGTTTAGAAAATAAGTTATATTTGTTCATAGCTATACAATTCAACTTAATTCACTAAAAAGAAAACCCAAAAATGCAACATATTGTAACGAGTCCGTAGCACCTTCAACTTTCTTTAAATGAGCATTCCAATCTTGAGGAAGTAAGTATAAATTTATTTACAAGTATGTACACTATTTACAAAAGGAGCAGGAAACAATTGCTAAACATCCAGCAATTAGGTAGCAAACAGTACACTGTACTCTCAACAGTAACTCAGCACCACGTATCTAACGTGAACAATAATTAAGAAATTACAAAAGCAAAACAAACATCCGCCCAAGCGAATAGCGAATAAAACGAGTCACTAGAAATCAATCTGAAAACAACTAACTGACTGTGTTCAAGGCCAACTATTTATACTCGAAAACGAAATTACGACAATATTCTAGCAAAATCCGGAGCATTCTGTTCATTCATAACTTTGAACAATCCATTCACAAATTCTAGTGATAAAAAGAAAACCACGCGAAAATGTCTTCATGCTTATTAAATGTAGGGCAAGTGTAAAAACTACAAAACGTTACAGGGCCGGTATACAAGTGATAAAGGTGATATCTTCAGATACTTTTGCAACATGACGCCAGATAAAACCAAAACTAATGAAAATGATGCAAGGCAGGAAAAACAACAACTATTTACAAGATTTGTAACATTGCCCCCTTCCCAAGGACTGCACGTCCCGGGCAGTACAATCCCCAGAAAGGAAGCAAGGGAAAATTTACAGATGCACACAGTACATGATAACCAATCATAAACATGATACAAAATAACAATGAGAACATGAAAGAAATAATAACATTGATAAAGTAATATTACAAACAATTAAAGGCAAAAGTTATTTACAAAATTTACAAAAAAAAAATTACCATGGTAGCTTTAGATTTACTTTATGAACTATGGCCATAGTATGGGGCTAGCCGATCATAATGTACAACTCTTGGTTTTGAATGTGATGACTTCTGGATCCTCACTACGACGTCGTTCAGCCGGTGGAGGACTGTGTAGGGTTCATCCCAATGCGACTGCAATTTGGGTGATAGACCTTTACGTCGGATGGGATTCCATAGCCATACCTTGTCACCTTCTTGAAAGTCATGGCCAGTGGACCTTGTGTCGTATCGGGTCTTCATTTTCTCCGTCGCGATGTTGATTCGCTCCCGTGCGAAGTGATGAACGTCTTCCAACCGGGCCTGGAGATCCTGAACGTACTCCTCAGGCGATGAAGGCGCATCTGGAGGGAGCCCGAAGACGAGATCACAAGGTAGCTGAAGCTCTCGGCCGAAGAGCATCTGTGATGGGGAATATCCGGTGGTCTCGTGGACAGCACTGCGGTAGGCCAGCAGGAACAGAGGAAGCGAGAGATTATTAAGGATTGTCCTGTTAAATCTCTCCACCATGCCGTCCGATTGTGGGTGTAGTGGCGTCGTTCGAGTTTTCTCAATTTTGAGGATTTATCTCGAGATCCAATGCTGGACTAGAGTCTCTGCTACAGTGGTAGCTTCTTGATCCGGAATGGAATATGCTTCGGGCCATTTGGTGAAATAGTCAGTGGAAACGAGGATGTATTTGTTCCCATCAGTAGTTTTCGGTAGAGGACCAAGAATGTCGATCCCGATTCGTTCGAAAGGTGCTCCTACGTTGTAAAGATGTAGCTTCCCGCGGCTTCTTCTTTTCGGTCCTTTACGGGCAGCACAGGCGTCACAAGAATGACACCACCTCTCTACGTCATCCTTCGCCTTGCTCCAGAAGAAGCGCTCTCGAACTTTGTGGAGGGTTTTCAGATACCAAAGTGTCCTCCAGTCGGACTACTGTGCAATTCTTTTAGAACGTCTGGAATTCTTGATCTGGGAAGGAGTAACTGCCATTTGAATGCTTTACCATCGTTAGACTCCCATTTCCGATACAGGACGCCATTCCGCAACTGGAGAGATTTCCATAGAGCCCAGTATCTTTTCGTTGCAGGACTGTAGATAGAAACGTCTTGCCAACTAGGTCGCCGACTGTAATTTTCCATTAACTCTATGATAGGCTTTAGGTCTGGGTCTTCAAGCTGATCTTTTCTTACTTGGTCGTCACTCCATAGATCAGGATCTGAAGATGATGTAGCAGTAACTTGACAGGCAGTAGGGATTGTCGTCCCGTACTGTTTCTCTATTCGGGAGCAATAGTGGCAGTTCTCAGAACAAGGTCTTCTTGATAATGCGTCAGCATTACCGTGTGACAAACCTTTTCAGTGCTTAATCTCGATGTCATATTCCTGGAGCCGCTGTATCCATCTGGCTACCTGGCCCTCTGGATTCTTGAAATTCAATAGCCAAGTTAAAGAGGCATGATCGGTCCGGAGCTGGAATTTACGGCCGTAGAGGTAATGATGGAAATGTTCTACAGCTTTAACTATGGCGAGCAATTCCTTTCTCGTGACACAATAATTTCGCTCCGACTTGGATAAGCATTTGCTCCAGTAGGCGATGACATGTTCGTTACCGTCTGTTTCTTGAGATAAAAACAGCTCCAACGCTCTCGTGGCTCGCATCGGTGTCAAGTATGAAGGATTTTTCAGGCTGAGGATAAAAGAGAATAGGCGTTGATGTTAAAGCCTCCTTCAGCTGTAGAAATGCATCCTCGCATTCTTTGGACCATTCAAATTTTTGTTTGCTCTCCGTCAGCTTATGCAAAGGTCGTGCAATGTTGGAAAAACCCTTCACAAACTTCCTGTAGTGCGTGCAGAGCCCCAGGAAACTTCGCAGCTGATGGACATTTTCGGGGCGGCTCCAATTCTTGACTGCGGATACCTTATCTGGATCTGTTCGTACACCTTCAGAAGAGATAATGTGACCAAGGTAGTTCACCTCACGGCGGAACAAATTACACTTGGACGGGCTTAACTTCAAGTTGGCTTCCTTAAGCTTTTGCAGCACCTTCCTAAGATTAGCCAAATGTTCCTCAAAACTGCGTCCTATGATGATGATGTCGTCCAAGTAGACAAGACAGGATTCATAAGAGAGTCCTCGTAGCACTGATTCCATAAGACGCTCGAATGTGGCTGGTGCATTGCAGAGGCCGAAGGGCATCACTTTAAACTGCCACAAGCCTTGTCCGGTTGTAAACGCCGTCTTCTCTCCGTCGTCGGGGTGTATCTCCACCTGCCAATAGTCGCTCTTTAAATCCAGGGTTGAAAACCACTGGTGTTCAGAAAGGGTGTCCAGAGTGTCATCGATCAGTGGAAGAGGGTAACTGTCCTTCTTGGTGATGTCATTCAGGCGTCGGTAATCAACACAAAATCTGGTGGAGCCGTCTTTCTTTCGGACCAAGACGATAGGGGATGCCCAAGGACTGGATGAGGGTTCGATGACGTCATTCTCCTGCATCTCTTTTACGAGGATCTCAACCTCTTCCTTCTTGGCGAACGGTAGTCGTCTTGGATGCTGCTTGATAGGGGGATGATCTCCAGTGTCAATCCTATGCTGCGTTAAATTCGTGCGACCCACATCCTCGGATGTAGATGAAAACACCTGCTTGAAGTTGTCCACCAATTTTTCCACAGTGTATCTTTGATCCGTCAATAATGGTGCACTCCCAATTAATTTCGAAGTCAAGGACTCGGAAGACATAGTCTCGGAGGAATCAATTCTTCTGATGATGCAGTTTACGGGAGTACAAGTGGCCAACACTTTTCCTTTCTTAATATTCTTCGGTCTTTCACTTACGTTGGCGACTCTCACAGGAACTGCATTCCTTGAAAGGTTCACAAGCGTAGATGCCACTAGTACTCCTTTTGGGTTATTATTCTGGTTAGGATATTCAATGAGGCCGAATTTAAAGCTGTTGTTTTCCTTGATGGAGCCAGGTATTAGTACTTCTGATCTTGAGGGAATCAATAAATCAGTTTGGGCTATTATTTGATGAGCGGATTTTAAGTTATTTTCGGTGTTGAAAATTGCTATGTCTTCTCTCATCGAGTGCAGCTCATTATTTTTAAAGTCGATAGAAAAATCGAATTTTCTCAAAAAGTCCAGTCCGAGAATGAAGGGATCTGTGATGTCAGCGACGAATGCCGTGTGATGGTAAGTGGTGCTCCCGAACATTATTTCTAAGTTCACTTTTCCTTCAATCTCGATTTTGTCACTTGTCACAGTTTGGAGAGTAACGCAGGGCGGCGTCCATAAGATCTTGAGTCCATATTGACGAGCCACATCAGTCCTAATGATGGTAACGTTGGCTCCTGTGTCCACAATCATTTCGCAGGGAAACCCATTCACATATGCGTAAATGACGAGTCCGTTGCAGCCGCCACTTCTTGAGGAAATCTGGAAAACTTTGGGAGACGTCTTCTTTTCTTGGCGAGCTTCGCAATTCCTTCGTACGTGGCCCTCACCGCCACATTTCCAGCACTTCAGTGGTTGTCTACTTCGGTCTTTGCGGGCCGTAATCTTCTTCAGGATCTCTTTGACTTGTCGCTCAATTTCCGAGAGACGAGTCGAATTCGAATCCGGGGCACTCACTTCCACGCTCCCGATTGAATGGCGATCCTTGCGGGATGTTTGCTGTGCAGCCTCGAACTTCATTGCGTAGACTAGACCAGAATTAAGATCTTTGATGTCCGCCATCCGGAGAGCCGTCTGAATTTCAGGATTTCGCACTCCATCTATGAAGTAGTTCAGGGCCAGGTTATCGCGAACATCCGAAGGACAGTTCGAGAAGGCAAGATGAGAAAGCCTTTCAACGTCTGCTGCAAAAACTTGCAGAGTCTCTCCAGTCCTCTGGAGTTGGGATTTCAGCTGGAGTTGGCTGAATTCTTTTTGGCATGCTTCGCCAAAGCGAAGCTCCAAGGCCGAGGATAAGGCTTCGAAGTCATGGTGCTTGTTCTCTGGGAAGGTCTGTAGTATTTCAGCTGCATCCCCTCGCAGCGAGGCTGCAAGGTGACAGGCTTTCGTGGAAGAGTCCCAAGAGTTTGCTTCTGCAACGATGAGGAACTGCTTTTTGTAAATATTCCACGAGGTCTTCCCGTCAAACATGGCCAGTTTGATCGATTCACGAGAAGTTCCAGCTGCAGCTACACAGTCACTTGAGTTGTTGGAGGATGCTGTTAACTTTGATTCAAGTTCTTTAATTTTCTTTTCCACATGGTTTTCTACTGTGGTGATTCGATCCTCAACGCTGTCTACTTTTTCTTCTAGAGCCTCCATTTTATTTTCCATATTGGCAAATTTACTTTCCACCAAACTTTTCATTGACGTTAGATCGCTCTTAATTTCTTCTTGACTTGAAGTTATGCTAGCGGTTAACTCATTCTTAATTTCTTCTTGACTTGAAGTTATGCTAGCGGTTAAATCATTTTTTAATTATTCTTGATTAGTAGCCAGCTCATTCTTTAATTTTTCTTGATTAGTAGCGAGCTCATTCTTTAATTGTTCTTGATTAGTAGCCATAGTCGCCATATCACTCTTGAACTGTTCCTGATTAGTAGCCATAGTCGCCATATCATTTTTTAATTGTTCTTGATTCGCAGCCATGTCACTTTTAACAGCGTTGATCGCATCAAGGAGTTGTTTCAGTTGTTCATCCATTGCTCGAGTAATCACCATAAAATTCCAGTCAAAGAGTCCTCAGGAAGAAAAGTCCAAGTTCACAGATAATTCCAAGAAAGTCCTTGAAGATGCCCCACGTTGGGCGCCAAAATTGTAACGAGTCCGTAGCACCTTCAACTTTCTTTAAATGAGCATTCCAATCTTGAGGAAGTAACTATAAATTTATTTACAAGTGTGTACACTATTTACAAAAGGAGCAGGAAACAATTGCTAAACATCCAGCAATTAGGTAGCAAACAGTACACTGTACTCTCAACAGTCAGCACCACGTATCTAACGTGAACAGTAATTAAGAAATTACAAAAGCAAAACAAACATCCGCCCAAGCGAATAGCGAATAAAACGAGTCACCAGAAATCAATCTGAAAACAACAACTGACTGTGTTCAAGGCCAGCTATTTATACTCGAGAACGAAATTACGACAATATTCTAGCAAAATCCGGAGCATTCTGTTCATTCATAACTTTGAACAATCCATTCACAAATTCTAGTGATAAAAAGAAAACCACGCGAAAATGTCTTCGTGCTTATTAAATGTAGGGCAAGTGTAAAAACTACAAAACGTTACAAGGCCGGTATACAAGTGATAAAGGTGATATCTTCAGACACTTTTGCAACATGACGCCAGATAAAACCAAAACTAATGAAAATGATGCAAGGCAGGAAAAACAACAACTATTTACAAGATTTGTAACAATATTATGTAGTTCAGATGTTCTTAAAATCCAGACTTCCGCGGACCCCCTCCGGAAAATTATTAACTTTTAGCCCCCGTGCTCCAAAAAAGGTTGATTTTTGATAACTAAAATGTTTGTTTTGATCGTCCCGGGAATTCCGGGGGGGGGGGGGAACTCGTTTTGCTGCACCCCCCAAAATTCACAGCATACATCCGCCTATGATGATCACGTACATTGTGATTTACATACATGGGTTGCTAATACTTACAAAAAATTTAAACTATTTTTAATTCGCTGTAAATTTACCATAAAAATATTGTACAACATATTTTGATGTGTATTTATATAAATAACCGTTGCTCTAAAGTTAAAAATAGTGAGTCTTTTTCAGGAGCTAGAACCCAACACAGTAGTTAAACTACTCCTCTGATAAAATTCAAAGTTGACATATGAATATCTGAATGAGTAAAAATTTCATTTAATAAATTATTACTTTAATAAAAATATATGATATTGTTTTCATGAAAAAAAATCAAAAATGCAAAATAAATCGAAACATCATTTAAAAGCATACAAAAATTGTATGCTATTAAAAAAACATGTTGAAAAGTATTTGATAATTATACAATGTTTGAATTCGGTTATTAATTTAAAAAGAAAAATAAATGTTGATCAAGTTCGTTATTGCAAGTATTTATAACAATGCAAACACTAAAAATATAGTAATATGTCATTAAATTCAATATCTAAAAAACTTGCCGCTTCTGAAGTAATTCTCTTTATGCTTTCTATATGAATCTGAACTTGAGTAGGCAAATCTTATAACCTCAATTGTGATATTTATGTATTACACTACATTTTGCATTGCCAAATGTAAATCTAAACAGAGAGTATCATACTAAATTAAGATTGCCAACTACGTTTGCTTAAAACGTTCATTTCAAATTCATTACGTTATTTATTTAGTCTAAAGTAATAGAGTTACTGTCTGTTTGCGTATTGTGCGCCTGGGAGCCACGGACGCTTCCATCTGAAAAAGGGGTGATAGGTTTAGGATGCGCACTTCCCGATGCCTTCAGCTTTTGTTCGTTATACTTCCTCGTTGCTTTCCCCCCCCCCCTATTTCGAGAAAGTCCGAAGAGACTTCGCGCGTGCGTAGATGCAGTGGAGGTCGCACGAAAAAATTTTAGACAGTACGAGTACGAATGAAAGCTTACTTCCTCAACTAAGATTCAACGACTGCCCATGAAAATTAACTAACTGAAAACAAACATAACACATCGAATCACTGGACAAAAACAGCATTAAAAACAATAAAAGCACTTAAAGATGATTAAGCACTGCATTCCTACGCTTATAATAAATAAAATACAGTTTGTTTATTTCGTAGAAATGGAAATTCGTACCTTATTAAGCGTTATCCTTTCGTAATGCAACCAGGCCCGGACTGGCTCTTCTTGGGGTTGTCGGCTAGGTACTGGAAGGGGGCCCTTTCCAGTACCCTTTTCCGCGTGCCCTAGAGCCCCCCCCCCCCAGGATTTTTTTTACTGAATTATGTGTTGAAAAACTACATTTTTCTTTGTGTGTATGGGGGGGGAGGGGTCATAAAGTAGATAATATGTTGAGAAGAGCGGTATTATTGTTTGTTTTTAGAGCCTATTTCTTTGAAGAGTTATCAACACCTGACGCAACAAGGAAGGGAGTTATAAGTTTGACGTGTATGTGTATCTGTCTGTGGCACCGTACAGCCAAAACCGTATCCAAGAAAAAATTTTGGCGAGGGCCCAGTTTTCTTACTGCCTAAACATACATACATACATTTATGTGTGTTATGAGTCTTTTTCCTTGCTGACCTCCCCCCCCCCCCCCCCCCCAGCGTCGTTTTTTCTTGTGTTTTTTCATTTTACTTTTCTTTGTACTTTATTTTTCTTGTTTTCACACTCACCTTTATTGAGGTAGAGGAATCAAGAAAAAAATGCAATGAATTCTTTCAAGTGGGATAGAATAAAACAAGTTTTAGGGGAGGGGGGTCCAGGGGTTTCTCCCCCGGGGAAAATTTTTGAAAAAAAGTTTTAAAATTCTGCATTTTGAGGCCTTATATGGGGCAATGGGGATTTCAAAAATGAATTGGAAAAATAGGCAAACAAAAAGCTTAGAAATATTCTGCATTCTTTTGCAAATTATGATCATTAAAAAAATATTTTTTTTGTAGTTTTACAAACGATTGACATAAATCGTCAGAGAGGAAGAACAATGGAGGAGAAAAGATTGACACTTAGAACCAGGGTTGCTAGGGGGGAAATAGAACAGATTTAAGAACTGTAAATACGAGACAGCCGAAGGGAATTTAGAAATAAAGTCTAAAAGTTGAATTTTTATAACCTTGACTTTAAGATCAATTCTTTGTCATAAATATACATGAAGGAAAAAAAAAACACAATGATCATATAAGTAAAAACTACATTTTTTACCATTGCATAGTAATTTTTCTTCATGGATATTTAAGGGAAAAGGTTTAACATTAACTATTCGGTAAGTTCGTATTTCCCTGTCATTAACCCCCTTTTTCCTCACGTAGGCCTGTCATTTCGAATTTCGTCAGAGGGGCAAAGAGTATATATGCAATGTAAATTTTCCAAAAGACAGCAAAAGCCACGAACCATTTATACACTGCTCGACATTGAAAATGCAACACTAAGAAGGAGAGGTCAGAAATTGATGAAATTTGGTAAGAAGACAGAGACAGCATGGAACAATAAGTGATATTTATTTCAAAATAAATAAGCAAAATTTAGAGCGAGGACGGCGTCGGCTCAGTAAGAAGTAGGACCACCGCGGACAGCGATGCACGAAGAAACACGTCTAGGCATGGAGTCAATAAGCCTGCGGATGGTGTCCTGAGGGATGGCACTCCATTCCCTTTCAACCATTTGCCACAGTTCGTCCTCTGAAAGAGGCAGTGGCAGGTTCTGCAAACGGTGTCCAATCACGTCCCACACATGTTCGATTGGTGACAAGTCAGGAGAGTATGGTGGCCAGGAAAGCATCTGTACACCTCGTAGAGCATGTTGGCTGATTCGAGCACTGTGAGGCCGGGAGTTATCCTGTTGAAAAATTGCATTTGGCAGACCCTGAAGGTAGGGGATTGCCACCGGCCGCAGTACATTATCTACATATCGTTGGGCCGTCATAGTGTCCCGAATACGAACTAGAGGTGATACGGAATTGTATGCAATAGCGCCCCAAACCATTATGCCACGTTGTCGCGCTGTGGGGCGTTCCACAGTTACTGCCGGATTTGATATTTCTCCACGTCGACGCCACACACGTATGCGATAATTATCGCTGGACAAACAGAAGCGGGATTCATCTGAGAACACTACGGTTTGCCATTCTGCCATCCACGTTGCTCTGGTCCGGCACCATTCCAAATGTTGGAGTCTGTGCTGTGAGGTCAATGGCAGTCTTCTTAGCGGGCGCCGTGATTGCAGGCCACGTGCAACCAGCCGACGGGAAATGGTTCTGGTCGACACAGGAACATCCAGGGTACCTTGCATGTGCTGCAGAATCGACGTACAAGTGACTTGCGGGTCCGCCACAGCTTGTCGGTGAATCCGTCGATCCAAGCGGTCTGACGTCACTCTGGCTGCACCTGCACCCCTCAATGTGGCTACATTTCCTCTTTCCAACTATCTCCGACACAGCCGATGCACAGTGCTTGCATCCATGTGGGTATCAGCTGCAATTTGACGTATGGACCAACCTCCCCTTCTCAGTCCGATCACCATACCCCTTGTAAAGTCGTCTATATGCTGGAAGTGTCTTCGTTGAGGACGGCGTGGCATTTCCTCCTATCACACGTATCCTTCGAGACAAAAACCAAATTTCTCCGATAATAAGTCTGGCAGAAAAACCAACATGAACATAGCCCACTTTTCAACTTCATCTATATACATAAAAGACTACTTTTGTATGCGTATGTCCGGGGTAAACTTCCAAACTACTGGACCGATTTTAACCATTTTTTCACCGTAGATAGCTACAGCAACAGGGAGCATTATAAACTATAATTTATTTCTAAAACGCTTAGTTTAAAAAAGTTATTATGGAAAATAGTAAATTTCATATAGTTTCCCCATTAAATGATTGAATTTTCAGTCCATTTGTTGCAAAAATGTGTTGCCTGGCAACAATAATATTAATAGTGATCATAATGAAAATGTGAACCAAGGCTTCACTGGAGTAAGTATGAAATTTATTGCTTTCTTAGGATTTTTAGATTCATCTGTGCCAATAATCGCTAACGGGGTAAATAAAAAGATAATTGATTTTGGCAATAGTTAGAGAACAGAAAATGTTTATAGTCAAAAAATTTCTAAGTTAGGTACGTAAGATATTTTCACCAATGTAGTCACAAGGATATAAACTAATGATGGGACTTATTTTACGTGTAATGTTTGGAAATACCTGACTCCTGTGCGATTGATATTGTAAATATATATTTATTTTAATTTACAGGGTGCGGCAGAGAAACTTGCTGATTTGTGACGTACCGTGGCCAGCCCGCTCCCCCCGATTTAACACGCCGTGACTATTTTTTATGGGGGTATCTCAAATCGATCGTTTACAGCGACAAGCCCCCGCCTGAAGAACAACATCCGGCTTGCTATCACCAACATCCCAGTCTATATGCTCGAAAGAGTGCAACAAAACTTCAAATCTAGGGTAGATGAGTGCATCATTAACAGGGGTCGCCATTCTTCCCGATGTAGTTTTTAAATCTAACTAATATCAAAATTCAGAATAGGTACCATATCTTATAAAAAGTATAGTAAAGTGTGAAGTACTTTTCCCTTAGTTGACTTTTCAAGTCTGCAAGTTTCTCCGCCGCACCCTGTACCAAGCTTATAACATTTCCGATTTACCTAAACATTATTTCTGTACCTCAGAACCAGACTAACGTAAGTCCGTTTTCGTTATTTTTCGGTAGAGGGGAAAAACGATTGTCGAATACATCGTTTTTCCCCTCTACTGAAAAATGACGAAAATGGACTTACGTTAGTCTGGTTCTGAAGTACAGATTTGTAGCTTGCATTTGTATTTACGGTGTGTAATACAGTTTTTTAGTTTGTCCAGACAGAAAAAATTACCATTGTTTACAGAAGTAGCCATTTGTGTATATAGATATGCACTTTAATGTTGAAAAATTCATGAACAAGTGTCACTAAAACACCATACCCGGCAGAAACACGGGCAGGGCCGGGTACCCGGCTAGTTCTCTTATATGGGCGATTCTCTGTAAACTGGTAATTGGCTGTCCGGACTGAGTATTTTAAAAATAATAAAGTGTAATAAAGTAATTATCGCTCTTAATACAAGTAAAGCATTAATACTTTGTGGCCCAATTGTATTTGGAGTGATAACAATTTAATTTTTTTTTCTAGAAATTATTTAAGCGCCAAAAACACAGTCCCCTGGCTGTCCCAATCTCATAGTCTAACTGTTCAAGATAGTATTTCAAAAAACCTATTAACACTACATAAATTTGGCAATTAATATCTAAAAATAGAATAATGAAGCTATATTTTTCTTATGAAATAAATTATAATTACGTATTTCTAAAACTTAAAATTGTCATGTAAATTCTGTCCGGAGTTTTTTCAAACAGTCCCCTGCAACAAATTCAAAACTGTAATACGAAAAATCTATAACTTTTACAAATTCTTTTTGGCATGAAGTTTAAAGTAATCAGTGTGAATTTGCCGAAATCGCTGAGAACGGTGTTGAAACGCTACTTTGCTTAGTTTGAGAGCCACATTTGTGATGAAAGTATGCATCAGGGTCATTGCGAAAACAGTCCTCTGGGAAGTGATTTTATTAATGTCAATTAATTTAATTATAAAACATATCAGTTATTATGTGCACGATTTGTGCCTAAATTTATAGGTAGTCTCATTACTAATTATGTCCCAATAGTTTTGCAGATATTACGCAACAAAGAGCAAAAACACAGTCACCTGGCACAGTCCCCTGCCTCGTTATACTAGGCGGAGGACTTACCCCCTATCATGATTTATCAGAAAAATACAAACTTCAATTGGCCCTCTTTCAAACCAAAGTATTAGATTCATTTTCTGAGCAATAGTATTATAATTATACGAACATTTCAAAAAACCGTGCCCGGACAGATTTCGTGTGAAAAATGACGAGTTTACAGAGAATTGCCCATATCTTACTTCACGTGCGTCGGAGAGCTGCGCATTTCATATCATTTGCATAACTCAGTGACGTGCGTCTACGGTAAAATTTGCATGAATTTCTGACCACTCCTTTTTGGTGTTATATTTTCAATGTCGAGCAGTGTATAAAAATACATAAATTTCCTAAAACCGGAGGGGAGGGGGAGGAATGGAACCCCTGTCCTGATTCCCCTAATGACAGGCCTATTTTGACGTGAAAGATATAATAGTCGTTTCTATTGATGACTAAGGTTTAGTATGTAGAGGGTGTTTTTTTAGAGGTATAGAACTTTAAGTTGGCAAAACTTTTTTAACTGGCTGCCATTCTGTCAGCTGTAAAGTGATTTATATTTAGTTTGGTTTGGCATTTCAACATGAAGCCACACGATCACCTAGCAAGGCGTGAATTAGGTGAATGGGCTCAAAACAAGATTGCCGTTGATCCCGATTTTCATAAGCGAATTTTGTTTAGCGATGAAGCTAACTTTTGGTTGAATGGATACGCCAATAAACAAAACTGCCGTATTTGGAGTGATGATAATATTTAAGTGTATGTTGGGACACCGTTACATCCAGAAAAACTGACTGTTTGGTGTGCTTCATGGGGTGGTGGAGTAATTGGTTCGTACTTCTTTAAAAACAATGCTGGCCAGAACGTTACAGTCAATGGTGACCGCTATAGAGCCATGATTACTGACTTTTTCGTTCATCAGTTGAACAATTATGATGTGCAGGAGCTGTGGTTTCAACAAGATGGCGCAACATGTCACACAGCTCGTGTCACAATTGATTTATTGAATTATACGTTTGCTAACCGCACAGTTTCACGTTTTGGGCCCGTGAATTGGCCTTCAAGATCGTGCGATTTAATGTCGCTTGGCTATTTTCTGTGGGGATATGTGAAGTCGCTAGTCAACGCCGATAAGCCCACAACGATTGACCACTTGGAGGACAACATTCGCCGCGTTATTGCGGATATACGACCACAAATGTTGGGGAAAATAGTCGAAAATTGGACCTCCAGATTAGACTACGTCCGAGCAAGCTTTGGCGGTCATATACCAGAAATCATGTTTAAATTATAATGCCAGAAGATTATCTTTCGAATAAAATAAATTTCATGTTAATTTTAAAAAATCATCTTTGTTTTATTCCATTTCAAAGTTCTATACCTCTAAAAAAAACACCCTTTATTTTTTCAAAATGGCGAAATTTGAATATGTGCAAAATAATTTTAATGAGTCATTAACAAAAACGTTGATAACAATTAAGTAGACA